>BFEA01000300.1:1591809-1606745 GCA_003427395.1 Chara braunii | reverse complement strand
CCCCTAACCAACCAATCAATCAATCAATCAACCAACCATCCATTTTATGAGCAAAATCGAATGAATCTACCGCTAGAATATGAAAATATGCACTTTTTTTTTTGACTAACCAAACCCCCCACCAGTAGTCAAGCACGCGAGCATGCGGATGGGTGGGTTGCGTTAAAAAAAAATTGTGCCACGTGGCGCGTGGCGCATTTGAACGCGTCCTCCGGACGTTTGAACACTCCCATTTGAACGCGAACACGCGTTCAGCGCATTCGAACGGTCACATAGCCTCCAGAGCGTCACATCCGGGTGTTTCAGGACMCCCGCCTCATTTGCGATGAGACACTCCTATCTAAGGTCCTTTTGACCAACAAGTTGGTCGTCAATCTTCCAACTGACTACCTCATCGAGCTCTGGCGATAGAGCTTCGCCTCCTCAGAGGCTGCTCGACAGTACCTGAAGATGTGGAGTTGATTCTCCGACGCCCCATCTTCTTCGCGATCCATCACCGCCGCCACCCTATCACAAAGTGCTACTCGTGGTCGATCCTCCTTCGCCGGCCACTTCTGTTGACCAGCTCGACTTGGAACACTGTTCTCTCAACGCTATAGTTCTTTCGAGTATGGCGAGGACGCATCAACCGAGCTCGACCCTACCTTTGGGGATGCCGCCGATGACATCAAGCCTTAGGACGTCATCCACTACCACTTGGATGACGACACTATCCCTATGACCGAGCGCTTGCAGATGGCCATGTCCGCCATGGGTCGTGCGTGTAGTTAGATTGCTCAGGCTGACGCCCTCACGTTCGTCGTCCCTTAGATAGACCTCCCGAAGGGTTTCGTCCCTCCTCGCGGAGCTCTATCCCCTGAGGAGCGCGCCACCCTCGAGGCTCGTCACGGTCATTTTCGTTGGCGCCAGGATGGACACACCTCCTCACGGTTTCCATACCATGTCGCCCTCGATCGACACTACGCTGACATTTCTCGTCAGCGCCGATCTCAGTCCCCCCCCGGCCCCCCCGACCAACCCTATCCAACTAGTCATGGTGCAGTGTACCGCTGAGGCCCTGCACGTAGCCGACTTCCCGACCACTGAGTCGCGGTTTGCCCCTTTGGCTACCCTACCAGAGGATCGTCAGGACACGACAGCCACAGTTCCCTCTGCCCCACCGTCTGTCGAGGTAACGTCTGCCCCACAACCGTGACAAACCGCCGCATATAGCCCTTTCCCTCCGAGACTTCCGACGCGTCGCGCCTTTTGCACAACTCGTTGTAGTGCTCAACTGACGACTCTTGATGACGTTTTGTCATCTCTCCTGGACTTGAGCATTGTTCAGGCTCGTCAGGAGCGACTCACGAGACACGTAAACGTAATGCGTCGTCTTCTCACTCTGCTCTCTAACCCTCATCGCACCCTCCCCATCATTCCTATCCGCTTGGGGACATCTATGAGGGTGTACCACGCTTTGTGGGACTCCGACTCGTAGGGAAATTTTGTTCACCCTCGCGTGGTTGAGGAAGCTCGTCTAGCTACCTCCGGGTCTTGCTTTCCTATCTCGGTTACCCTCAGAGATAATAAGACGCAGCGCTTCTTTGATCAAACGGTCCGTGACCTCGACTTTTCCCTCACCCTACAACCACCGGATAGTACCCAGGCGCCTTAGCACTACCATTCCTCCGCATACTTCGACGTGTTGGAGACTGGGTACGACTTTATTCTTGGCACTCCCAAGTCTCTCCGGTTTTGTGGCACAGAGGCCAAATGGGCGACCGAAACACTTTCTCTCAACACGAAGTGTGGTCAGACCCATCAAGTCCCCTTCATTGGAACCATAGGCGACACCTCTCCCGACCTACCTCCCCATGACCCTCGTTTCTCTGGGTCCCACCCAGACATCGCCTTCACTTTTCCACGTCGGTTTGCTCACTTCATACGACAGGAGGACGTCACGTTCTACTCAGTGAACGACATGGATCTTCTTCGCTATGATCCACTCTGTCCCGAGATTGAATTGATCTCACTGGAGCCCGATCCCCTGGACCCTTTCTCCATCTTCGCGGCTCCTAGCTCTACATCCACCCCCCTGCCTGCGGATACCCCCTCGACATCCCAGGTCTCTACGCCATTCACTGTCAAGTCCACCCATACGTCTCGTGTCGACGCAGACATGGAGGAAAGAACTCATGCGGTTCACAATCGACTTAAAGACCGCCGTTTGCGATTTGATTTGAGAGTACTGCGACGTTTTCCTCCTGCATTTCTCATATAGCGGGATCCCTCCGATGTGTGGTGTTGACCATTCTATCCAGCTCGTGCCTGACGATCGTATCCACCATCAGGCACCCTATCGACTCTCGATTCAAAAAGCAACGGAACTCAAGCATCAGCTTGAGGAGCTTCTTCGACTGGGTTTCATTAAACCCAGTAACTCCCCTTGGGGTGCACTCATCCTCTTTGCTCGCAAAGCGAACGAAACTCTTCGCCTCTGCATTGACTACCGCAGCCTTAACCGTTACATGCTTAAAAACCACTATCCCATGCCTCGCGCGGATGAGTTGATTGAGCGTCTGATAGACAATCGTTTCTTTACGAAAATCGATCTTCGTAGGGGTTACCACCAGATCCGCGTGGCCACCGAGGACCAACCGAAAACCATCTTTCGGTCACGCTTCGGCCACTACGAGTTCACGGTGATGTCATTCGGCCTCACCAATGCACCTGCCACCTTCCAAACGGTGATGAACGATATCTTCAGGGTCATCCTTGAAGAATACGTTCTCGTATACCTAGACAACATATTGTTCTACATTCGTACCTTAGAAGATCATCTTAGACACTTGCGCAATGTCCTACAGCGCTTACGCAAGCATGACTTCTATGCCAAGCTTAATAAGTGTCGCTTTGCCCAACGCAAAGTGAACTTCCTAGGACATCATGTGTCTGACCAGGGTTTCCACATGGATGACGCGAATATCATTGCTATTGCGGAGTGACCCGTCCCCACACTCCCCAAGCAGCTTCGCAGTTTCCTATGCCTCACTAGCTACTATAGTAATTTCATCCAGGGATACGCTAGGTATTCCTACGTGCTTACCTCCACCATCCTCAGGAAGAACCCGCCATGATTTTGGACACCCCTCTGCGAGGACGCCTTTCGCACCCTCAAGAAGGCGGTGAATGTGCGTCGATTCTTCACCTCCCCGATTTTGACCGTCCGCACGAACAATTTAGGTATCCAGACTTTCCTCACAAAGCACAAACTTTCCCCTCGACAGGCATGCTGGTGGCGTGGTTTATCCGAGTTCGGTTTCACCACTCAGCCCATCAAGGGTGAAACAAACCGCGTCGTCGATGCCTTGTCCCGTCGTCTTGATCACAATCAAGAACCCATCCCTCATGTTGCCATCTCCATCACCATTGTTGATCAATCGGTGATCGACGCATATCTCACTCAGTACCGCTACTGCCCGGATTATCGCGTCATCCACACGACACTGCGGAGTGGCAAGACATTTCCCTCATACTCGGTGAGAACGACCTCCTGTACTGGCATGGCAGATCTGGTCAGTTAGAACCACGTATCTGCGTTCCCTCCACTGGACAGCTCCGCGTCTAGGCTGTAGCAGAGTTCCATCACCAGGCAGTTGCCGGTCATATGGGCTTCCACAAGATGTTGACTCGTGTTTGCCGCTTATACATCAAGCCGAAGTCCAAGCCAAAGCCTACATCCAGGAGTGTCCTACCTGCCAAGAGGTGAACAGTGTGAACCACCTTCTGTATGGGTTACTTTAGCCCCTAGCCATACCCGAGGGTCGTTGGAAGTCCATCTTGATGGATTTCATTGGTCCCCTTCTTCCACCCACTGAGCGTGGGTATGATGCTATCTTGGTCGTCGTCGATCGCTTTACGAAGCGTGCACGGTTTGTCCTGTGCCGCTATCACATTAGCACTCGTGAGGTCGCCGACATCGTCTTCGACCGAGTCATGGCATGGTGTCACCCATTGTCGAGCATTACCCACCTTGATGGTCTATCTGTTAGGGTCATTGGTTTTGCATCGCTACCACTCCCTCACCCTGAGCCTGATGACCCACCCCACCTCATGTGTGACTGCCCTTAGGAGTTTTGATTTTTAGGCTACATTCACCCCCTCTGAGACCATCCCACTCTTACTGGTTCAACGATATGACATTACTTGTGACACATTGCTCTCTTTCCCTTTCAACATCGAGACAATTGCCTCCAGGACTTTACGATTGTATGTTGCTACATTTCATTTTCTGTTGTTAGCTAGGATGTGTATACAAAACATTTGCTTGTCATTTGACATTATGTAGCTTAGGCTGCATCACATGGACTCTGTATGGAGCTTGCTCCACATCCTAGATTTCTCAGCTTTCTTTATTACAGAGTTCCGTCGCTTTTGCGGATAGCGTGTTTATGACGATCCACTACAGGTCTGAGGATCGTGCAGTTGGTCTCTATCTGGCCCAGCCTACAGCCAGGGCCTATTGGGCTATTTGCCTATTCGGCCTGTGGGACCAGCTCGTGGCCTGACCCCATAGGTTGTGTGTTGTTCCAGTCCAATCCAGTCCTGCCCGGTAGCACTGTACCAAGCCAGTCCAGTCAGTCCATTTGGGGGTATACCCCATCTGTTGTCTGTTTTCGAGTCATTCTTCATTTTGTACATTTGGAGTACGTGTGTGTTGAGTCCGCGTCGGAGCTGCATTGTCCCTTCCAGCTCCATCTCCATCTCCTCCCCCTTCAACCCTTCGTCTTGATCCTGGCGGATCGCCATCCCGGCGGATCCGTCACAATGTCTAATCATAAACCAGTAGTGACAGACCCGCGGATCCAGATGGGATGTGAGAGGGGGAGAGGCTTCTTTCAACTAAATAGTCGGGTGCTGGAGGTACCAGCAGTTCAAGAGTGGGTGACTGATCACATTTTGAGACCGCTGCAGAGTGGTTAGACAGGGGCTTAGCAATCGCTACCAGGGTCCTGGATGTAATATCTAGAACCCTGGCAAGGGAGAGGAATAGAAAGGACGCAGATTGTAAGAGGAGTCGAGGAGGCAGAGGAACGCATGGAAGGACACCCAATCTCAACAATAATGATGGGGTTCGGCCAGGGTTTCTGTGCTTGGGTAATTGCCATGTATAGTCTATCTACTTCAGCGGTCATGATAACGGTCATGTGTCAGAAGCGTTCCCACTCTCAAGGTCGCTAAGGCAGGGTTGCCCGTTGGCACCACTCATCTTCGTGTTACAACTGGAAGTACTGCTGAGCAGGATCCGGAGGCATCCTAACATCAGAGGTCTGCAACTACACAACGACGAAGAATGCCGAGTGAAGGCGTTGGCAGACCGACTGTTTGCGGTAAGTGCCAACACCGAAACCTCCCTGTCGGCCCTCAAAACAGTCATAGGTGAGTACTCGAGGCTATGGGAGGCCACTATGAACTGGAACAAATCAACGTATGTGCTGCCTATCCAGTTCACGCTTAATGTTGAATGGGGCATGAAACGAGTGGAGGCCTGTGAAAAAGAGCGTTTTCTTGGGGTTTTGATCAGTTTGCAGATCGAGATGTCCACCCCGGGCTTGCTGCTTCAGCAACGCATTTCAGCGAGACTTAGGCTATGGGGCACTGCCCAGCACCTATCTCTGATCAGGAGAGCATTAGTCACGAACGTTGCGCTTTTTTCTATACTGTGGTTCATATCCACGGTGAGGGAGTTAGCAGGCAGAGTGATCAAGGCAATTAGACGCCTGACTTTCAGATTTGTCTGGAAACCGATGGCGCAAATCACTGAGGGTTTCATCTCCAAGGTAGCATTTGATGCTCTGTCCTTCCCGAGGTCGGAAGGGAGTTTAGGCCTAATGGACCCTGCCAGCAGGAACCAAGCTCAACTTCGATGCTAGATCGCTAGGGTTGCTACACAGAATACACGAGAACATGGGTGGTGCTGGCAGAAAGTATCTGATGGTTGAGTGGGAAACTGAAGATGTTCGGGACTGATGGTTCATACCTTCATTCAGAAAGAAGAGACTAAAATCGGTATTTTGGGAGGCTATTCGGAAAGCTTGGACGAGAGTCCCGCCGGACGTGCAAACCTCGCCGTCTACCAAAGAAGAAGTCATGTCTCAGGTACTATTCGAAAATCCACGTGTGCTTGACCGGTCAGGAATGCGGTTCACTGCGGATGGCTCCACTGGGTCCTTCGGTCTTACTTGGATCAAAAAAGGGGTAGTGCGCGTCGCAGATCTTTGGTCCTTTGTTTTAGGTAGTTGGATACCTTTCTATGAGGTTAAGCTACCACTCAGGGGCCTGCATAGAGCAGCCCTGGCTACATCTGTCGGGCTTGGAGGGTCGAGATCCTCCAGGCACCTAGTACAGCTCAGCGCTGAAGGAAGAAGATAATGTGTTATGGAAGGTAACTGAGATCACTCAAAGTGGGTTCCACAAAGTCGAGAGGTGGCGCTGCGAGGGTCCATGCAACACTTTGTCCTTGGTAGAGGAAGAAGTGATTTGTACATAGGACAACCCGACACATGTTCGTTTGGTAAAGGACCTGGGTGGTAGATGGGTAACACGGATTCTCACATGGATAGGAAAAGTCCCCCTGAGGAAGCTGTGCATTGACCCCATGGCATGGGGGTGGTCTGTAAATTTGGGGATAGGCTCAGTTCTGAATCTGAGACATGAGACATTACTCAGTCCAATGGCTATCGCTTGTCTGCAAGCAATCTAAAGTCGCCAGCCAAAATCGTCATCCCACGCTGGCAAGCGATTAGTACTGAAGACTTAACGAAATCAGAGCTGGACTTTGCGAGATTGAGGGATATCCTTTTTTTTTTTTTTTTTTTTTTAATAAACAGCCCTCGCGGATGCAAGGGGTGCTGGTAAGAGCAGGCACCGCTAGCATTCCGAGGGGAGACTACATCTATTGGTAGGGAGCAGCACCTGCTGGAAAGCGGGTCCAGCGTCCCTGAACATTATAACTGTTTGTTTGATCAATCAGACATACGATTGTGATGACAGTGAGCTACAGGGCTCGCCTACAAAGTACAGAAATAGGGAAGTAGAGCTACCAAAAAAAAAAAAAAAAAAAAAAAAAAAAAAAAAAAAAAAAAAAAAAAAAAAAAAAAAAAAAAAAAAAAAAAAAAAGCCTAAGCTGCTTACGTACGTGACAGCCTACACTGCCCTACAGTAAGCCTAAATTGAGTGGTAATGTACACAGAGGGAGTTGGAGGCGGATAATTAGCGGACTGCTTCTCCCCAATCCCCTAAGCTGGCAACCTTTCCTATTCCTATATTGGAGTCTTATATTTCCTATTTGGTCTCAAGTTCTGCTTTTTTTACCTGGCCAGGGCTTTTTTAAAAAGCAGACTTTGCCTTCCTGGAATCTTAAAGTGGAGTCTTCCGGGGGCGATAGGACACCGGGGGTGGGGGTGGTGGAGTAAAAGGGGGAGACGCATCTGGTAACGGAGGTGGAGGAGGAGGGGTCAAAGGTGGGCATCCAAACGTGTCTGGGACTGGTGGGCATACCATTGGAGAGAATTTGGGGGTTAAGGGGTGTCGTGGGGAGAAAGATGGGTGCTACTGGGCTTTCTCCCTCCGGAGGTCTCATTGCGCATGTGATGATAGGAGTAATCTGCGAAGTCATTTGGATGGATAGAAACAGATCGAAATTTCAAGGGAGACCACTCTCAGACCTGGAAATCAAGAAACACATCAAATTGGGTCTCAAGCTTGCACTCAGAGTAGACTGGAGGAGGAACTCAAGGGCCGTTAAAGGCAGCAGGAGACAAACCAGATGGTTTATGCACACCTATGCGAAAAAACACAGGTTGACCGCTGTGCACACAAGGAAGGGGCTGGTACTGTCCAAATTGGTCTTGGACAGCAGTAGTTGTGGATAGGGGTCAGCTGGATCAAGAGTCGTGTGGGTAATGGGTTTGAGTAATAGGCCTGGGGCCCTCGCTTAGCGAGAGCTGAAGCACCAGGACACTCGGTCTTTTAAGGCTGTTGTGGGCCACTCGGAGAATGTCAGTAGGGCTGGGATGTAGTCCTCTGGGCCGTCTTGGTGCCAGAATTAGTTCCGCCCCATTTCTTTGAGCTGGCGTTATGTGGAAATAAGGTAGAAAAGGATTACCTGGACTATGCTTACACTACAACTCAAATTTCATCATGTTTTGATTGTTAAAAAAAAATAAAAATCCGGGGGCAGGAGACCTAGCTAAACATTCTTGCTATCTCCTTTCTACCAACAATCTTTTTCTTTTCTTTTCCCCCCTGCTCTCTCCTTTTATTACCATCTCCATGGGACACTTGCTCTTCCACATGACTTTCCCATTGTCTCTACCAGTGGACTCTGTATTCTGGTCTCAGGAGTGAAGCGCAAAACGAGGGAAAAAGTTAAAAAAATAGGAGGGTCCTCCAACTTCCATATCCGAGGGGACTTCTTGTGTCAACTCATTCATTTCACCTCCAGACCCTTGACCGTATGGCATGACAATGCTTTATAATTGACCGAAGTTGTGCATCGGGCATTGCCGCTTCAGAGGGAAAAAACATGAGAAATCCTTAAGTGGACTTTTTTGGATATTTGTGCTTAGTATCCAACAGCTACCAGCTGAGTCGCTACTGGTCTATAAAGCTTGCTCTTTCCTAAAAAGGATGGTGGGCCCTAACACAATTGCATCCATCAAAGCTGGAACCCCAGGGCTTCCTGCGTCTTTTTTCTTTATTCCCCCCCCTGCAGTGTCTTCCATTTAGCCACACAACAATTACACTCAAGGACAGGGAGGGAGACTGGGGAAAATCAAATGGGATGGGGCAATGGGCGGTGATGATGATGAGATTCGAAGAGATTACAAATTGGATTTTGGTGATTGGACTAATATAGAGGCTCCAGTGCCCATGCGCCCCTTATCGGAATTCCCCGGTCCTTTTCCTCCTCCCGATACAACTCTTGTTCCCCGTTCTTGGTATGGAATATAAAGGCAAATTTAGTAAGAAAAAATGGAAAATACCTTTCAAGAGAAACACAGCCAGGGTTAACAGTTTTTCCTGGCGCCCTGAAAAAAGGGTGAAGAGACAGTGTTTCTCTTATTATTTTCTTATCCCTGGGCTGCGTGAGGAGCTCTCGTCAGAACGTTCAAAGACACTTATCCAAGGTTCTCTGATAAATATGTTCTCAAATGTATACTCAAGGGACGCTGGACCCGATTTCCAGCAGGTGAAGCTCCCCACCAATAGAAAGCTGCTCTAATCACCGTTCCAAAAAAAAATTACACTCAAGGACTGACTTCTTTTTTTCCGACCCTCAAGAAAATGAAAAGTGAAAGAGGAGGGTTAGCGGCCTAGCTCAGTTGGTTGAGCACGCAAGTGGTATTCAGGAGGTCGTGGGTTCGACTTCCTACGATATCCCCCATTCAGCCCCCCACGGCCTCCTACAGCATACTTGGGGCTCACCACTTGAGATAGACGGTTCGCCCCCCCCGGGCTTGGTAGGGGAATAGGTTCACCCCTTTCCACCTGTGTTGGGGTTAGATTCAACCCTGAAGAGACATTTCGATGAGGGGCGTGGCGCGGCCGGGAGTGCTGCGCCCTGCCAGTACGATCTTGCTGGTGTGCTACGGAGAAGCCAGGCGACGTAGGCGACGTAGCGGGCGAAAGCAAGAGGTGCGGGACGTCAGGGCGTCGCGACGAGCGGCGATGGGGAGCAGCAACGAGCGGCGAGGCACGGGGAAAGAGGGCGGGGTTGATGGTGACAGGGTGTGACGGAGGATGATGAGGCAGGGGGTAGGGGTGGGTGGAGGCGCCTCGTGGGGCTCGCAACTCGTCAATACGGTGTGGGAGTAATCAGGTGAAGCGGCAGGCAAAAGTGCAAAGCAAGTGATGGCAGGGAGTGACAACTCTTGGTGAAGATTCTAACAGTGGGCTACGAGAGATAGCGGATCGAGTAGGTTTCTGCCACCATGGATGTTCTTTCTACCTCCGGACTGCCAGCAAGGGGTCATCAATAGGCTCGGCGGTTTGGGCTCGCTACGTGGCTGTGTTGTGGTAAGTGTTGACCACGGTCCGACAATCTTCATCGTTCAACTTTTTGGTTAGATGTGATGCAGGCTACGAGCAGCTGAGATGCTTTTGAAGTCGATGAAGGAGGAAGTGGAGGTTGGGAGAGAGAGAGGACATGACATGTGCGGGGGGTGGGAATTAGGGTTGGTAAGGAATTGTAGATTGTCCGCTGTTTTTCCTAAGTGACAAGACTGATGGTTGAGGTGCTAATCTCCTTCTGATTACAAACCTATAAAATCCCTACTGAGTGCTTATTTTCTTTTCGTAAAACATGATCTAGATTTTTCTGATGATGAAGCATTCTGATGCTGGCACGACAAAAAAAAATTTCAGAGGTTGTTTTTGAATGATTCCGTTTTATGATTGTACTTTGTTTACAATTTAATTCATGAGATCTTAGGTGTTTTCTAGATGTAATTGATCCCTAATCTGAAATTCGTCTTTGCTGTTCTGAGCAAGATCCCTAATCTGAAATTCGTATTTTCTGAGCAGGATTCTTAATCTTAAATTCGTATTTTCTCAGCAAAATTCCTAATCTGAAATTCGTAAATCAAAGTTTTGCTCTGATCCCAATGAATGATTACTCAATTTTGAATTACAAAGGGTTACAAATCGATTTTCTCAAAGTGGAATTGATATCCTACGTTTATCCATCTTTGATCTAATTCTAAATCTGACGTAGTTTTCCATATTTATGTGCATAACTTTGGACTCTTATTTTTTGAATTCGATATTTGATGTCACGAGTTTGAAGGATTTCCAAAAAACTGGTTACAATTGAGTCTCAAACTGTGATATTGTAGGATTTGGGTTCATAGGTGCTGATTGAATTATCTCCTTCAGGGTTGGAACCCCTCCCTGCGAGGGTTATACAAGGTGGGAGGTGTGATCCTTGAGAGGGTAGGGGCGGTATTGAGGGTTGTTCTCCTTTGGGCCAGACTGATCGGGGTCAGATCAGCCACGGCGGTTCGGGGGGAGGACAAGGGGCCGTGCTGGTTTCAGCAAGATGAGAGGGCGAGAGGTGTTTCACTTGGAGGGGGTGAGACACGAGGGAAGGGGGATCTTCAACTCTGCGGAGGCATGCTCTAGGGGGTATTGCATGCTGCTGAGGGAGCAGGAGTGAATTAGGGGGTTGTTTTGAATTGGGGCTGGGAGGTGAAGAGGTGCCTTCCAGCGGAGGTAGCGAAAGGACAGGAGCTTGTTTTTTTGGGGGGGAGGAGTAAGCCGATCAGTTTCTTGTGAGTTTTTTTACATCCAGCTGAGATGTGAATACGCGCAGGAATTTCCATGGGGAGAGAAGTAGTTCCCTCCCGTCCTCTCTCTCTTGTGGGAATAATAGGTGTTGACTGCCTTTTTAGGTTATGATTCCTACGTGTGAATCTGTGTTCTTTGAATTCATTTTGATTTTTGAGGTGGTTTACCTCTAATATGTTAAGGAGTTGGAGGCATTGGAACCACTGTCATGGTGAGGTTGGCGGCTTGTCTTGTGTTTGCTGATGCTCACGAACTCAGAGGTTTGTAAATGGACGAGGTCAGAACAACGCTGGCCGGTGCTGAGGCGTGGTCGCGCTGCCCTGTGACCCGAGTTATTCGGGAGCAAGAGGCCTGGTAGAGAGATCTGGGGAGTTGCCGAGGGTGGAAGGCACTCCAGTGTCTGTTGATAAACTGGTACTCAGACGATGTTGGTCGGAGCCGGGGTGAGTCGCTTCGCCCTGTAGCCCAGCAGGTGGAGGTTATTCTCGAGTGGGTCGTGCCACTCTGTAACCTAGCAGTTGGGGGTGTGAGGCCTGGTAGAGTTTGGGTATCGAGAGCATGTGGGTTGAGGTAGGTTTAGGGCGGGTGGCACACTAGGGCATTCTGGTTTCGGGATGAAACCTTCTACACATTCAAGACTCGAAGTAGTTAGTACTCTAGTTTTTTCTAAATTCTCTTGACTCTGGGGACCTCTAGTAACTCGTCCTAGGTGGCTTCGATGCTGTTGTACAGTGATCTGCGGTTGTTCGATGCCAGAACGACGCTGGCCGGTGCTGGGGTGTTGCCCTGTAACCTACTCATGCAAGAGCGTGAGGCCTGGTAGAGAGATCTGGGGATGCTTTGGGGTGGGCATTCCACGGGACAACCAAGGGTTGCTGCTGGGACGACGCTGGCCGGAGCTGGGGTGAGTTGTGTTGCCCTGTAACCCAGCAGGATGTGGGGGTGTGAGGCCTGGAAGAGCTCGGCAGGGCGTAAGACAGTGTTGGAGAACTTTGGAAGGGTTTGTTAAGGGTCTCGAGGGTTTCAGAGCATTTGTAGGACCTCTGCGGTCTATTCCCATGCTTCCCGAATTACTGCAAGTGTTCTCAGACGTTTTTTCAGCCGAAGTCGGGTAATGGCCCCGGTATCTTAAAAAAGAGATAGAGGTGAGTGGGAGAAGGAGATGGTGGGATACCACGCGTCCTACTAGTGAGGGGGCTAGCTGGTAGGATGGGAATACGGTACAGCAGTAGTGGAGATGGTGGCTCTGCTGCAGTAAGTCTTGCCGGAGCGGGGCACAGGGGATTGATAGGGGGTGTCTGAGTCTTTTTCTTAATTGTGCATATGCTTTTG
Source organism: Chara braunii (assembly GCA_003427395.1). Classification (NCBI taxonomy): domain Eukaryota; kingdom Viridiplantae; phylum Streptophyta; class Charophyceae; order Charales; family Characeae; genus Chara; species Chara braunii. Next base: position 1,594,085 of record BFEA01000300.1, on the reverse strand, counting down.
TTTCTCAAAAAGAAAGGTGAGTGGGAGAAGTAGATGGTGGGATATCAAGCGTCCTACTAGTGAGGGGGCTAGCTTGTAGGATGGAAATAGGGTACAGCAGCAGCGGAGATGGTGGCTCTGCTGCAGCAAGTCTTGCCGGAGTGAGGTAAAGAGGATTGATGGTGGGCTTCTGAGTCGTTTTCTGAATTTTGCCTATTTCTGAATTTCGTCGTAGTAATTTTCTAAGTAGCTCAATTTTTTCTTAGCCAAAGCCGGTTAATGGCCCCGGTACCTCAAATCTTCAAAATTCCTTGTAATTTCCATATGGGATGCTGGGCCCGGTTCCCAGCACATGTTGCTCCCCACGAATAGATTGGAGCCTTGTTCCCATTAAAAAAAAAAAAAAAAAAAAAAAAAAAAAAAAAAAAAAAAAAAAAAGATTCAACCCTGAAGGGGTAGGCTCAACCCTGAGGGGATAGGTGGGCTAGGATAGATCAGGGAGGAAAGCCTCCCGTAGACCCAGCAACTGGACTTCCATAGATATAAGCACGAGCGTAGGTAGTGTGAGGTATCTTGGAGAGAAAAACATAGCTTAGCTTTTTTAAGCAAAAAAAGAAGAAAGCGAAAGAGGACATTGACCCAGAGGCCTAGCTCAGTTGGTAAGGCACACAAGTGGCACATAGGAGGTCATGGGTTCAATTCCCATTGGCCTCATGTATCTTATTCGGCATGCTTGGCTCCCACCACCTAGAGATAGCCCATTGGTCCCCCTGATTGGCATTCACTGTTGATGTTCACAGGGGGAGGGGTACGTGGGGAGGCACAATGACCGGCTGCTCAGATGATGCTCGGTCCCTCGCTATCGGCTGTCCCCTGGCCGGTGTCGCCCACCTAGCCCCTGTGGGACAGGATGCAGCCTTATGCTCTCATGTGAGAGTATAAATGGCTGCTAGGGGTTCCCTGAAGGCAATAAGGCCACCCTATCAGATTAGACAGAAGATGTCATTTACCTGGGTTGGCTAGTCCGATGATAATATCTCAAGGCCGTTGCCCTAACAAAAAAACAGAGGAACATTGCGCGTTGCCCCCTTAGCCCTTTTTCAATCTGTTACCGTGAAGGTGAGTATGTGCTGGGGTGTTGCCCTGTGACCTGCTGTTTGCCGGGGCGTGAGGCCTGGTAGAGAGATCTGGGGATGCTTTGGGGTGGGCATTCCGAGGGACAACTGGATTTGCTGCCGAGGCGGCGCTGGTCGGAGCTGGGGTGAGTCGCGTTGCCCTGTAACCTAGCAGGACGGGGGTGAGAGGTCTGGATGAGCCTGGCAGGGAACAAGATAGCCTTGGAGAGTTTGGTGTGGGTTCATGAACAGCCCTACGGCTCCAGGGTATTCGGATGATTCTGTGATTTTCTTCACATTCTCGTAGTTTTTTCCGTGACCTATTTTTTGCAGACGAAGCCGGGCAACGACAGCTTAATTCCTAAGTTCTGTTTTTCCCATCCGAAGCGGGTAATGGGCCCGGTACCTCAAATTGTTCTGCCAAATTCTCATATGGAACACTGGCTTGGTTCCCAGCACCTGTTGCTCCCCACGTGAGATTGGAGAGCCTTGTTTTGCGGGGGGGGAGGGGGAAAGGGTGAGTATGTGGTGAGGAAAAGCATGGCACACAGATGTCAAGCTGCTCTGGCACCTACCCAGTCCTTGCAGCTGAACAGATCACGAGTTTGAGCCTTGATGGAATCAGACAGGTACAACAATGTGAGGGGCTACGCCCCTCTAATAGACGAAGAGGAGTGGCTGAGAACAAGCTCTACTCAAACACCTCCTACAGGGTTATCCAGAAAATCTTCTGCTCGAGAGTTCATGAGAGGTGCATATACTTTTTCAAAAAAAATGATGTTTTGACAACTTTTTGCTTGCTCTAATCTCAGAAATACAAGTACAAATTACAATAATAAACCATATGAATATTGATTGTTCCTGCCGTTGTTACATGCATGCACACTCTCTGCCTAACTTTCCGTAGGGTTTGTCAGAGCCCACAAATTTTTAACTTTTTTTTCCCCTTTTTTTTAATAAAAAGCCCAGGTTGTTGTAGAGGTTGGATTTTTTTCGTGCAGATTTCCAACATCACTAAACATCCAGCTGTCCCCCTCTCTGCTCCCTCCTTATCTGGCCCCACCAAGTTATAGAATCCTGACCTCTGAATCACGATAGGGCCCCACCCGGGCCCTCTCTCTCTCTCTCTCTCTCTCTCTCTCTCTCTCTCTCTCTCTCTCTCTCTCTCTCTCTCTCTCTCTC
>BFEA01000300.1:1534392-1570859 GCA_003427395.1 Chara braunii | reverse complement strand
CATGGTGTTGTAGAGGCCAGTCACTGAGTGCACAGTGATCACCTGGAGCAGTAGGCCGTGGGTGTCCTGAAATATGAGACCACCTCCCATCCCATCCTCATGTCAATACTCCTAGCGCACCCCCTATCCCACTATCCTACCTCAGTGTGACCAGCACTCAGGACCATTACCACCTTCTCTGCCGTTCTGTTTGGCTTTTCACCTCCATGCTTGGCCATTGTTTGCACTGCCAAGTGGCACAGCTTCAATCAGGCATGACTGCTTCACCCATGCCCTTCTCCACATTTTCACACCTCGCACAATCTCTCGTTGCAGTGCCTGACAGTCCGCCCCTTCAACAGTGCAACTGTGTGGTGTGAGCGGAAACCATTCTTGGTGGGGAAAAGGAAAATGAAAACAGGAGCTAGTCTTTCCCTCATCTGGTACGACTTCAATCCGCTCCACCCCATTTTCCGTTGCAGCCTCTCCGCAATGATGTACTGCCTTGCCTATCGACTTGCTTAGGGATGCTATATCTGATATCATGTCAGAGGAAATCCCAGCATTCTATACGACACTACAAGTCCGGGCAAGGCCAAAATAAAGCAGGAGAATTAGTGGACCCTGCCCGAACCTCGACTGGACGTCCTACCAACCACCGTCACTATGTGCACTTACAAGAAGTCACATCATGTTGACCCTCTCCAACCATGCCTCAAAATGTTGAAGCGCCACGTGGTCCACTCACCTTTCCACCACAAGGATGTGACAGGACCAGGCAGATCTGTGGTTAGGAGGGCCAAACTCAAGCTGTGCAAGAATACCCATCACGAGATCATAGCTGTTGCAAAACATCGTGTTTCATACGACAACACATTCGCACGAATCATCAGGTCTGGAGAACAAGTTAGCCTAGAGCACACGTAGGGGTGATCACTCCCATAATATCACACCCACGAGTGCTTGCCCAATTTGTATGGAGTATCGGTACTGCTATGCATGCATGTTTCACAGGATGCAGACCAGAATCAGCTGATGAGATCTTTGTACGGTTCAGAGGGGAGACTTTATTTGTCACCTCTGCTGGAGAAGGAGCCAGGCCATGCTCCCAGAGGTCCAATGCCAAAGGGATGGATTGCCTGATCGGAGAATGGCGGTTCGCCGTAATCTTGTGGCCTTCTTCGTCAATTGCCGCTATGGCCGCCGCCTATGAGGGAAGCTTCTCCCCACCCTCACGCCCCTTCTCTCTCTCACAGGTATGTCTCCCAGTCTTCCTCCCTAATAGTCCCTATCCCCTCTATCTCTCACCTGTACTAGCTCCGGTGTTTGCCTGCTCCGGGCGCAAGCACTCTCTCCACCCTCTGGAGACAGCCAGACAGCACTGCACACTGCTCCAGTACTGAGCACAAGCAGAATGGGCTGCAACTGGAATGACAGCGCAGATATATTTATTCGACTGAGGACCCCAGTGGCTCGCTGGGCGGTTGCTGCACCAAGTAGGCCGTGGACCCGTTTGAAAGCTTGCGAGAGAGCATTTCACAAAATACACGAGGGATATCCTATGCCAACCAGAGCCCCCGATGAACTGCACACTGTCAGACAACTCCCATGTGGTTCTTCTAGGGGTAATGGTCAGGAGGTACAACCTTGTCGATTAATCAAAAGACAATACAACTGTCCCACAAATCAGCAATCCATGCCATGCAACGCGCATGTCCTTTTACACATTGGGATTCTTTCCTCTGTTTTGTATAGTGCTACTCCCATTTCTATTTTGTACTGCGTTTAGCTCACTCCAACACCGGGACAATCTTCGACACAGCCAATCTTTGCTATGCGACGCACATCTTTCTTCCCCTTCTGTAGCCAGTGCTGTCCAGGATTTTTTTATTTTTTTTTTCTGGGTCATTTTACTCGAAGACACCATTTTGGGTTTGTTGATGTAGTTTGGTTATTTTCTATTTGTTTTGTTTTGTTTTGTTTTGTTTTTGAAAAAAAAAAACAGAACCTTATGGCTCTGGCTCCTTTTCCATTCTGGGGAGCATCAGTCCAGTTCCTATTCCACCGGCAAGTCATAGGAAGTACATGAAAGACTCACACACGCACAACCCCTTTATGGTAGGGAAGTCCGAGGGCCGGCATTGATTACTTCTCATCAGAAGGATGTACCAGCCCTCACCCCTGCCTAAGTTAGCCTACTTCCTAATGTTTGGATGATACTACCTGTTTTTTTTTTTTTTTTTTTTTTTTTTTTTTTTTGAAGCCCATGTGCAAAGCCACTATCAGGGAACGCACGCAGGCAGGCTTCAGGAAGGTGCAGGTGTGGAAAGGATGTACTCAGAATGATATGCCCCTTTGTAAGGGGGAAGAGACTATCATGCAGTGGGATAACCCCCCGCAGGCACGAGTGATAGAATGGAGGGATGCTAAGGGGACGCAGGCTTACACACAGTGGATTGGGAAAGTTCCACTGCAAGAGCTGTCCATCGATCCGCTGGCATGGGGATGGCAAGGAGGCAAACATTCGCTATCTGCCCCGAGAGGTCTTAACCTGGCAAACATAACAATAGGAGAGTCCTGTCGACTGACAGATAAGGGAAAAAGGTCCCCTACCACAGTGGCCATTGCTAGATGGAGCTCTGTGCTCATGGAGGACCTGCTACCTTCAGCGGATGAGTTCGGTAAACTGTGGGGCATCCTGCTGCTTCTCCCCAACCGCAAGCATGCCTCCATCCTGTGGATGCTATCATTACTAGTTACCCCATCGGCGGTCTGGCTGACTGGCAGGGGGGTAGAAGTGTCATTGGGCTGTACGCGCTGTACCTGGCCCTTCGAGTCAACCAGTCATCTCTGGTGGGACTGCCCTGCCTCTAAAAGAGTCTGGGCCTGGTGGGCAGATCACTGGCAACTGCTGGGGGCAGACGTGGTAACTTGGGATGAGAGGTGGGTACTACTGGGCTTCACCCCAAATGGACACACAGGCAAAAGGGGCTGGGCCTACGTCACACATGTGGTCAGGGCAACCATCTGTTCGGTCATCTGGGCAGACAGGAACCGCTCGCGATTCGACCGCCGTCCCTTCTCGGACGCTGAGCTGAAGTCTGGTATCAAAAGAGGGATCAGACAAGCTATTTTGATAGACTGGAGGAGAAGGGCCAAGAAGGGCAAGGGTCCCAGAAATGAGATCTGGTGGTTTTTGAAGACTTGGGCCCAAGGGAACAAATTCGCGGGCATCCACAGTTCCAAGGGTCTGATCATAACCAAGTGGCTGTTGAACTAGGTTAGCCTGACCTCCTAGTATCGGATTGTGGTTACCAGGGCACTAGGTCCACAGTCCTAGGTAGTTAGACAGAGTTTCATTAGCCCAACCTGATCACTCGGTTGTATAGGGCCGCGGTGGGCCGTTAGGAGAGTGACGAGCTAGGCTAGTATAGATACTGTAGGTTACTGGATAGACTTGTCCTTATTTTTAGGTGTCCGGCGGGCCGTTTGTAGTCCCTGCCAGGTCACGCCTGCTGGTGACCTCCGTTGGTCTAGTACCCTACTTTGACTCCAGTGAACTGTTCCTGGTCTCTGATTCGTTCACTCAAAGCTGGTTCATTCCATTATTTCACCTTCAGGTTCCTATTTCATAATAGCATAGTAGCTTAAGATCAGGGTTAAATTCTGGGAAGTTGATATTGGGGAACTTCCTGCAGGCATTGCCTGTAAGTTAAGCTGGCTGAAGCTGTCAGATACATTTCCGGGTTGAATTGTGAGGTCCCCGGCCTCAAAGGTTCACTTTTTTGTAATGAATGAGAGGTGTCTGTTTAAAAAATAAAAAAAAGAGCCACTATCCCAGTGGTGGTAAGAGAACCACCGGGATTGAGACTTTGCCTAGCGAGCCGCTCCATCTATTGGTGGGGAGCCTCACCTGCTGGAAACCGGGTCCAGCGTCCCATAAGTACATCTTTGAGTACAGCAGATCATGTATGAGGTCATTGGAAAGCATAGGGACCTGCCAGCATTGATTGCCCTGAGGCTCAGGGGATTGACTGCACAGGGTCTGTATCTTAAAGTGAACAGTAGACATCAGTGGCCTGTAAGAACCCAAAAAGACAGCCAAAAACACAATGCTTTCAGGGGCCCGGGGGGCACCGGGCCTCATGGCTGTCTCTCAGCTTTCCGTGTGTTTGGAAAAAGCTCATATTTGCTCGCCTGCCAGCATTGCTTGCACCTTTGAATGCACAGGGTCTGTGTCTTGATATGTACAGAAGACTTCGGTACCTGTGAGCACCCGAAACACAACAGACACAAAGCCATAACAGACCACAGACAACAGACCGAAGACAGTGGGCAGGGACACAAAATGCCATGTCGGGTCCGGGGGGCACCAGGCCTCATGGCTGTCTCCCTGCCTTCCGGTCATCAGCTACGGCCGATGGCTGCACTGACTGGGCTCATATTTGGAAAAAGAGTAGGCTCACCTGAATAAGAACTTCTGGGGTGCGAAAGGAAAAGGGATTCCGATGGTACTTCAGCCGTCCCACGGGCACGCTTCCAGAGATAGAGGATGGGGGGGAAAGGGGTCATTGAACTCATGGGCTGGTCGTAGCAGTTCCTTCGGGTCCACCTTTGTCCACTCATGGAAGTGCAGTGAGTAGTCCTTTTCGAAATCCGAGTGTACCGACTGATGATCTTGTCCTGGAGCCCCTTGATGGTCTTGCTTGTCTGCTGCCCAGCATACTTTTGCTACCCAGCCTTCCCTTTTCCCTCCCAGCCAGTCTTCACAGAAGCTGGAAATGAGTTTGTCCATATCCCTCTTGGTATTTGCGTGCTTCAGTTTTTCCTTCACAGCCTGCCATTGGGCCGTGATCTCATATTGAATCAGAAGCCGTAGTTGTTCTGTGACTTCCCCCTCTTCCACCCAGGCCCCCTCCAATTCCAGAATACATCTTCTCCACCATATTACCCACAGGACGGATCTCCTACCCAGGCAATACATATTTTCCACGAAGGTGTTTCCTCGGAGCTGGGGGCAGTGTCAGAGTAATATGGCTCTCCAGTCCCATGGCCATGATGCGCCTGGTACAATATGTCGCCAAACTCTGTCCCACCATCGCCATAGCAAAACGGCAGCGTGGCACTGTAGGAAGATGTGTTCCACGGTTTCAAGGCGCTTTTTGCCTGGGAAAATCTGGAGACATCTTTGACACCAAGGGAGTGCTCTTCCCTGCTGTTCCAACTGTGTGTGGTCAATTAGCCAGTTGTTAGTTGGCAGACATCGGTGGGTAATTTCCCACAGCAGGGAAGAGATTTTGGCTGGCCTCTTTCCATATTCCCTGAACTATTGAACAGGCTTGAGCAGACTCCTGTCTACAATGAGGTGACGTTGCCATCTATCCTCTACCACATCTCTCAGCCTGCGTCTTGGTCTAAGCATTCGATATACTGTCTTGGTCTTTAAAGAGGCTAGTGCCACCAGTTTCACTTTCCCCCCTTGCTTTGGAATTTTCTGGTCTTTCCACGACCATTGCCACTCATCAGGGTCGAAGGGGAGATCCTCAATCAGGTTCATTGGTCGAAAAACCCTTCATCCCCTCTCCTCCTCTGACACTCTGATTCGATAGACATCCTTTTTCTCTTTCCCGATAAAAGGCTGACGGCTCCCTTGCAAGCGGTCCTTTCCCGTGATGTCAAAACCTTGAATCAGCACTTGGTCTTAGTCAACAATATGCAGTCGACCGACTTGCATTTCTTGACCAGGTATACCCACCCAGTCCCTTTCTACTCAGCGGGGGCCCTTTCTAAGGATAGTATACCATTGAAGGGGAAAGCTTTCAATGAGTTCATCCATTGCTGACTCTGTTAGATGGCAGTACCACAGACAATTTCACATTCTTTCTGCACTCTTTCATTCACCGGCTGTCTCGTCCCAGAGGTCTCCCACTCTTCGGACCCTGTGCTTCACCCATCCCCTCCATGGGGGATCGAAGTTGCACCTCACCCTACCGATGGAGTTCGTAATTAGTTTATTACCGAATAGAGGTTGCCTAAAGACTTCCTCTCATCTTTGTGAGGGCGGGCGATCGGGGATTGGGAGTTTCCTCCATGTCCGGAGGAGACGTATCCAATGTTCGTCCACCGGGTCTCCATTCCTGTATTTTCTCGTTACTCTCCAAAATTTGTCTTCAAGCCAGACTAGAGGGTCTATCTTTGGTGGAGCCTCCGGGGCCAAGGTCGAGATTTTTGCTAAGGCCAGGGGGACCCAAGGGGAGGTTAGTGCAAAAATAAGATGTTGGAACCAGCGAAGGTTGAGAGTTTGAAACTGCGTGGAAGGGTTCACGATCCCGAGACCCCCTCTAGCCTTCGGCTGGATCACTGATTCTCATGCTACCCGACAGATGGTGCGAGAATTGCCACTGTTTCTTTTCCAGAGGAAGGCCGCCAACTGTCATTTTAGCGCCTTAAGCCCCCCACTACTCATAGGTTTTATACCAGAGGGTAGCAAGTACCACGTTGTTAATGACAAGGGTCCGTCCGAAAATTGATGTGTGTTTACTGTTCCAGTTTGTTAATTTGGTCCGTGCTGACCTTCCCAACCATTCATCGTTAAAAATGGGTTTTCCTTTTGCTGTAACCAACGCCCCTAGGAACCTAAGAGGGTCATCTAGAGGAAGCCAAGTGATACGTGGGCTCTCAGGGGACCTACCCATTATGACTTTTTGTGCTTCGCACATGACATGAAGCCACCAACCCATAGTCTTTTGCCCCCAGTTAATGGTCGTGTCAGAGACCCAACAAAAACGGTTCATGAGGGTCTGGATTTCCGCCATGTTTTGTGTTTTTGCTTCTACCATGATGGTGAGCTCGTCTGCAAACAGGGAGCAGATTGACACTGCTTCCTTCGGGATATCAGTAATTCTGATGCGGGTGAGATCCTTATTGTGCCTCAGGTTGGCGAATAGTGCCTCCATTGTGATCAGAAAAAGGTAGGGGGCAATGGGGTCTCCTTATCTGACCGATCGTTGGAGCTCAAAGGGAGGTGTCACTGATCAATTTACCTGTACACACGTAGTGGCATTGCTATGAAGAATTCTCACCCATCGCCTGGAGACCGGTCCAAAAGTCATTTTGACCAAACATTTATCTAAAAAGTCTCAGTCAACATGGCCGTAGGTTTTTTCAAAGTCAATGAAAATGATAGCAACATTTGTTTTGTGCCTATATGCCAGACTGACCACTTCGTTGACTAACAGCATATTCTCTTATATTTTCCTACCGGTCATGAACCCTGTCTGTGCTGGATGTATTATGTCCTCAAGGACCTCATCCATGCGATTCGCCAAGGCTTTAGAGAGGATTTTGTAGGCTACCGTGAGTACGGTAATCGGCCTATAGTTCTTGATGTTCATCTTATCTCTTTTTTTGTAGAGCAAGGACAACACCCCTTTTCCCACCACTTCTCTCATCTCACCATCCTCCCATACCTTCAAATTCTCACAAGTCCGAACTAAGGTCTGACCACTAAGAACCACGTCACTTCCCAAAATTCTTTGGGGAACCCGTCAATTCCAGGAGTTTTCTCCTCCTTCATCTGTAGAAGCATCGTCCACATTTCTTCTTTTGTCGGGGGTCGCTCCATATGGTCCCGCTGGTGTGAAGATAGGTGTCTATCCATGGGGGACAAAAAATTATTTATGTCTCTTGTCCATTCCTCCCCCCGTGGGACTGGAATGTGGGATGTATATAGTTGTTTGAAGAATGACCTTGTGATTAGTGTGAAATGTGCAGTGTCGGTTGCTATAACTTCATCCCCGCTGCCAGGGTCATAGAGAGCTTCGATTACGGTCTTGAACGGGCCGTCGCCATCTTGAAAAAATGAATGTCCATGGTGACCTCTTGGGTGAACTTGGTTATTTTTTCCCTTATCCTAATACCTTGCCATCTGTGTTGGGCGTATTGAAGTGGTTGGTCCTTCACATTATGAATACGTGCAATAAGGTTTTGTGATTCTTCTTGTTGGTCCAGGTCCAGCAATTCCTTATGGATAGTTGTTTTTTGTTGCTGCCTCAGGGTTGTCTTAGCTCTAGAGAAATCCTTGCGTTTCCGGGCTAGGTAAATTAGGTCATTGTTGAACCACGTGGAGAATGAGTCAAAAAAGTTTTTTTGTTGACACCAGAAGTGTCACTCGTGCTGGATCATTTGTCGAAAAAGTTGGTCTGTTAGAAGGGAAGTCTTAAGTTTGTAAAAATCGGGCCCTTGGTCGGGCCTTTTTCTCATTGTTAATATTATCCCGCATGTTTTATGATCAAGGCCTGGGTGTGGACTGTGAGGAAGAATAGTTGTCCATCGCATGGCGCCTTGTAGATCATTTGAGAGAAGAATGAGATCTATTCGGGATTTTGACAACCTTGACAGGGCGCTGTCTCTTATACAGGTAAAGGTCTTGTCATTGGGGTGCAGGCGACGAAAAGTGTCAAACACTGTCAGGGATTCACAAAGGTCTGCAATCATTTGCTCATTTTCCCCTGCTGCATGCGAAGGGGACCCTTGGGGGTTCCATCTGTCCCTCCCCCTATCGGGAGCGGCATTAAAATCCCCCGCAATGACCAACGGAATGTCGTCAAGTACTTGCGTTCCTATGTCCCCTAGAAAGGTTTTTCTCTCTCCTACCATGTTGGGAGAGTAGATGCACAAGATACAAAGCAATTTCAGCTCCAACATTCCTAACACTGATACCCACTGCCCTTCTTCTTCGTTTGCCACTCAATGGACCATCCGAAATATGGAGTCGAGAGGTATCCAGATGGCAACCCTAACAGATCTCGGCCTAGGGGCATGGGCCCTCACAGCCGAGTGGGGCCAGACCTTCTTGCGTGACCTGTTGTGATCCGCCTTGTCCTGTAAGTGGGTCTCTTGAACGCATATCACATCTGGCCATCTCCTCCCCACCACCCCTCTAAGCTGATCCCAAATGGCCTGACATTTTTTCGGGCCGCAGGTTGTCAGGCCATTTACATTGATGGAACGCAGGTTTAGGTCTGTCGACCTCACGCACTGTTGTCAGGCAGGGTTTTTACAGTAGAGTGTTTCTAAGTCAGTCATTTTAATCTAAACAAGCGGAATTCACAAGGGGTGCCACTGTTTGACATCCCATCTGTCCAGGTTCAGGGTCTCTTTCCGCAATGTTGTGCACAGACACCTGCATACATCATCCTCGGACCAGAATTCACTAGCTTTTACCTTGGCACGCTGAAGGTCAAGCAATGCGTTGTGGCTGTACCAGCACAGATCAACGGTTTTATTAGATTCGAACAGCAGATAGAGGTCATTCTTCGCCACCTGCTGCTCGCAACTTTCGAATCTTATTGCCACCCTTGCTCCTTGTGCATAGTGTTTCTGGACGAAGGTCCCCATTTGTCTCGTAAAAACTCTGTCCCTTTCCCTTACATCCTCGATCTGTGCAGGAAAGTGTCATCCTTGCAGTATCACCCCCCCATGTTTTCCCACCGGGGAGAGCCCAATCTCTCATTTCTCATCCGCCTTCCTCATAGTGATTGCCAAGATTCGCTCTGTTTGAGAGAGAGGCAGAAACCCTTGAGCGCCCTCCCCGTTTAATGATTTGTCGCAACTTGAGATGTCGAGAGGTCAGCCCTTCCTCTGCCATTTCCATTTTGCCCTCTTGTTGGGCATCCGGTGGGGCGGGGGGCTGTCCCTGTTCCTTGTTCTGAGATTTGAGGGGGTCCGGGGCAGGGGGAGGGCGAAAGCGACCTCGAGCGATGGCCAGGATGCGTTGAAAGACTTCCACCCTTGATAAATGGGGCGGGGGCCGGATGTCAGTGTGGTTCTGAGTATTGGACTATTATTCAACAGGGTGACCAGTTCCACATAGGACGTGTCCCAATATTCCTCCCCACCGGCCTCCCCTCCACGCGATATTTCAAATCTTTAATTATCCAATCTGTAACTATCTGAATTTTTTGATCCAGGTCCATCTCTTGGGAGGGGCATCTGGGTCTTTTGGGTTGTCCTCCATTTCAACCTTAGGAGGGGGAGGGGCCGTGTCGACGTCCATGGGTTGGGCTCCGACAACGTCCGAGAAGAAATCTGGGGCCAGGGCTTGATGTTCTTTGGGTGTGGCCCCCTGTTCACCATGATCCTGCAGTGTTTGCTGCACTTGGTCTTCCAGACACGGTTGTTGTCCCCGATGAGGCACCTCCGTTTGTAGTGTCAGTTGATCTGAAGGTTGCACCGGTTGCATTTGTTGTGCCGGTTACCAATGTTGCATGTGCTGCTTGAGGGGATTGTGGGTGTTGACGCCCGTGCTTGTTGTTTCAAACGCGCTTGCTGTAAGTGCACCGGTTGTTGTGCCTGATGTGTTTGTTGTGATTATAGGGCTTGCGCATGCTGTGACGGGGGTGCCTTCTCGTTCATCGTTCCAAATGATTGTACCATTTGTTTTTGATATACAGATTGTTGTCCGTGATCTTCTAGTGCTGGTTGCAACGGTTTCCCCAGACCCTTTCCCAATCTGGTCACCTCCTCTGCATCCCTCCCCCTTTCACTTCCTCCCTCCAAGGCGCCACCTGGGCCCCCTTCAGCAGTCGTGGGCACCTGGCCCCCTCCACCAGTTGTGCTTGGTACTAAATTTCCCCCGTTTCCTTCCTCCACCAGGGAGGGAAACTGTTATCGCTGGGGCCTCCCCCCACCCCGGGTCGATTTGTCAACAACCCTTTCTTCCCTTGCTTTTTCCTTCCGACCTTCTCCCATGTCTCCCCTTTCCCCACCGGTTGTTGTAAGTGAGACTCCAAGGTCTTAGGGGGGACACATGTCTCAGGTGATTTTGTGTCTTGTCGGGGTTCGCCTTGCCCTTCCCACGACCATCCCACCACCTCGCCACCCCCCCGCTCTATAGCATCAATATAGACCCACCCCTCGTGCCTCGAGTCGACAGTTCGCCATCGCGTTTCTACAAAGGGGTCTTTCCTCAGACGGCTTGTGGGTTTTGCCGCGCGGGAGGGGTGGTAGGCACAGGATGTGTCTGTGTATAGGTGCCCATAAGCCTGACAGTTAAGACACCAAGGTCTGTGTTTATGAGCGGTATGTATACAGTACATCTTCCCACCTACGCAATATAGGATAATGTCGTCAATTGTAAAGATCTGCCCCTCGGCTAGATTGATGGCCAACATCAGGTAATCATCCCGCCGTGCTACATGCGGAGGAGAGGGTCAATGAAATTAAGCATATCGTATTTCTCTGCGAAATCTTGCACGAAGGACGCCTGAATTTCGATCGGGATGTGTCTAAATTCTACCCAAAAGAGTTCCCTCATCATTTGTTCCCTGCGTTCCTCCGACCGCTGCTGTTTCGGGGGAGACCAAGGATAGATCCACACTTTCGATCCTCCACAACAGAGTGATTTCCAACCGTCCATTGCTCTTTTGTCAGCGTCAAACATGCAAATGACCATAATAACGGAAGACGAGACTAGCTGTATTAGGAAAATTTCGCATGCGGCCTCCGAGGCCCCCTTAAAGGCTCTCAGACGTTCTCTAATCCAGCCAACCTTGTCATTTGTGGACTTGAAAGCCGCATCATCATGACAAGCCCAATTGCTTGCATAACGCAAATACAGTTCATACTGCATTTTTACTGCAGTATCTTAACTACGGTGGATCTGCCTCCTTGGTGCAGTATTCTGTTTTCAAAAGTGGACAGGAGACTGGTCAGAAAGAATGCCCCTGTTGTTGTTAGATTTCCCAGGGGGATTCTCCATTCTTCCTCTTTCCCTCCCTCTTCGCCCTCTTTCCTCTTATGGATTAAGATAGTTTATCAATAGCGTAATTTTAGGAAAGCAGGGCGGGATTCTCCATTCTTCCTCTTTCCCTCCCTCTTCGCCCTCTTTCCTCCTATGGATTAAGATAGTTTATCAAACATAATTTTAGGAAAGCAGGGCAAAGTAGATGGTTAGGAAGACGACCCGATGTTCGTGGTGTTGCTATGAATCATGTAGACCATCCTCATGGAGGAGAAGAAGAACGTACAAACGGAGGCCAGAGGTCCGTTTCCCCTTGGGGGAAAAAAAAAGTTTTTCAGAATAGTCCTATACAGACTTTTTCTAACTTGCAACAAATAAAACACTTCATTGAACAAACTGAGGACAGATGTCGACTCGTGATCGATTACCAATTTCCTGTTGTCGCTGGTAGCTCTTCCTGAACACAGCCAATTTTCACATCGACCAACAAAATAACCTCCAACTTTTTAAAATGAGAGATGAAAATTAAATCATGCCATATTCAACCCATCCAGACTCTCAAAGTCCATAATTGATTTAACTTTAGTCTCAGAAGCCTTGGTGGGCGGCCTAACTCTAGCTGCAATACTCCCTTCTAGTCCCCACCCAGGCCTAGACCACAAAATGTGCATGGTGGCCCTGATCTTTCGAAAGAGACCAGACCAAGGTCCTAGCTTCTACAAGTTAAATACTTTGCTGCTTCGCCTTACCACATTTCAGCGTTATCTGGCCCAAGCTTGGGCCTATTGGAAAGACCGCAAACCGAAGATAGGCTCAGTCTCAACATGGTTCAACAACGGTCTCTCCTTCTTAACCAAAAAATGCAACGAATTTCCAAACAACTCGCAAATCAGCACAACCAACACGAAATGATTCTCATGAGCCAACTTCAAGAGCTAGAACAGCAGGCTGATATGCAAAACCCAAAACAAAAACACACACAGACATTACAAACAGTTAAATCCCAGTTGTTACACGGTATCGTTGGCAAGGGACAAGAATCAGGGAGGAAATCTCAAAATATTCTACGGAAGGCACAATGGACACAAAGTTTTTTGGCCTAGCCCGAGCAAGAGTCAAACGAACAGTCGTGGAAGCACTGTATGGACCAGGAGGGGTAGACACCCACCCCATTCTCAGTACGGCATGATGCGTCAAAATTGCACGGAATTTTTTCAAGGACCTTTTCGCCTCTCATATCCCTCCCAATGCGGAGGACACCCGCCTACAACAGATTGCAAACTTCCTTCAACTTGTCAACAAGGCACTTTCCCCCGAGCAACGAAGGCAGCTTGAGGCACCCCTGACCAAAGAAGAAATATGGAAGACCCTCATGCAGATGGAGGAGAACACTCCTGGGGCTGGATGGTCTCCCGAAAGAGTTTTGGGAGAAGATGTGAAATTGTATGAACTCGGATCTTATGAACTACTATAATGACGTATGGTGCACAAGAGAAGTGGGAGAGCTGGTGGGGCAAGGGGTATTGTCCCTCCTCTACAAAAAATGGGATAAGTTTAACATCCGGAACTACCGACCAATCACCCTCCTCATCGTAGTCTACAAGATGCTAGCTAAATAAAGCGTTGGCGAATCGAATGATTCCGGTCCTGGAGGATATAATACATGCCTCGCATATATTATATATCCAATTAACCCGGCAAACCAAGCAAAACGAGGTTTTATGCCTGGAGGTTTTATGCAACAGAGCTAAATCATCTTGCTAATCCACGAGGTTATCCAATTAACCCGGCAAACCAAGCAAAACGCTGCACTTATATATTATAGACTGTGAGAAGGCCTACGACATATCCAAAAAAACATCTTGCAAATCCACGAGGTTATCCAATTAACCCGGCAAACCAAGCAAAACGCTGCACTTATATATTATAGACTGTGAGAAGGCCTACGACATATCCAAAAAAACATCTTGCWAATCCACGAGGTTATCCAATTAACCCGGCAAACCAAGCAAAACGCTGCACTTATATATTATAGACTGTGAGAAGGCCTACGACCATGTCGATTGGCTGCTCCTAGGTAAATACTTGGAAAAAATAAACTTTGGGCCGGACTTTCGTACGTGGGTCCGCTTTCTCCACCACAACGCAACCACAAGGGTGCAGATAAATGGACCCTGGCCCCGCCAATCCAATTGTGATCTCATTGCCCCCTTCCTCTTCCTCGTCATCATGGAGCGCTTGTCTGTCAATCTTTGCACCAACAAGGACATTATAAAACTCCGAATCGCACAAGTCCCTGAGGACGCTGTTCCGGTGGGTGCGTTGTTCACGGACGACCTCACCATTATAGTGAATGTCACACATCGAAATATGGAAGAAATCAAGCAGCTAGTGGATAAGTTTGGGGAAGTATCGGACATGGTAGTAAATTGGGGGAGCAAAACACAAGGATGGTGGGTCCACCATCAAGGGGGGCGCCCACCGGACGTCCCTAACATCCACTAACTCCCTCAGGAGGCTACGGTCTGTGTCCTGGGAGTCACCATGACAGCCCATGGCCGACCGCCGTCCAACGACAGTTGGATTGGCACACCGGCTTTGACCAAACTCACCGCTTGGCAGAATAAGCACACTTCTATTTTCGGTAGAGCATTGACAATCAATAACATGGTGTTTGCTACCCTGTGGTATAAATCAGTGTTGTGGCCATTGAGCAGGGCAGCCTTTAAAACCCTCAAGACCAAGGCGGCGACGTTTTCATGGAGAGGAAGCGATGAGCAGGCAAATGCGATTAGCCGAGTGGCATGGGAATCAGTTATGCAACCAAAGCAAATGGGGGGAGGCCCTCTGCCTTAAATGGTTGAAGATGCTGATCCTTACCACCAGAAGCCCATGGAGAGCACTAGCACTTGAGCACACTGCACGATCAGCCCTGTCCGCCCCGCCAGAGGTGGACCCCCTCACGTGGTTAGAGAACCACTATCGGTCGATCCCACGTAGAACTCAAGGTTGGCCAATAGCAGAATTCTGGCTCACAATCCTGAAAAACTGGCGCAAGCTTCCCCTCTCTGATAAACCACCACCGCATCGCTGGGAAGAGGTGTACCCATGCTTGGCAATAGATGGATCGCCCCCAACCATGGTTAGGTGCTATGTAGTTCAGCGGCCCCATGGAAGGGGTGGGTCAAGCAGGGAGTGCTACGGGTAGGACATCTATAGGATCAGGAAAGGAAAAACTGAAAAACAACGGCTCATCTGCAGGGCTCCCTCCTGTATAGTCAGCACATAGAAAACCATTTAGAACTGATTATAGAAGCAATAACGATTGTCTGGTACAGGCTGCTAAAAAAGGGGCCTAGTCCGTTGGGGACACCTCGGTAGGATAGGAAGAATCCATATCGTGCAGCATACAGATGTGCTGGTTGAATACTACACAATACAGGCAAGGAACCAGTTGTTAGGGGCTCCACCAAGCCGTTCGAGTGGCGGGACAACTTGTCGGATGCATTCAGGGGGTTTTGGGGGAGGGTGAAGAGGCCACGGTTTTCCAGTCACAGATACCCATCCAAGAGCTGGCCTTAAACCCCCAGGAGTGGCAGTGGCGAATCACACGACGGCCCGGGGTATTCTCTGACAAACGGATCCACCTGCACTCCCTGTCAGTTAGGTCCACATATGAGATGCTATGGCTTAAAAGAATTCTTCGGGCCGTCTTTATCGGCAGCTGGGTCAAACACCTGAGATACTGACAGAGCCCTCTTGACACCCATCCGATGGTTCAGCGAGACCAAGATCAGACCGGCTAAAATCACATCCTTGCAGTGGCAGATCACCCACCGCTGCCTGCCAACAAACGCCTGGTTGATAAAAAGGGTGGCACTCCCTCGGTGCCAGAGATGCACACGGCCTACCCCCCGCAAATACGAAATGAGACTATAGAACACATCTTCATGCAGTGCCCTGTTGCATTGTTGACGTGGCATTGGTGGGATCACATCTGGCAAAAAATGGGACCGGGGACACCCTGGCCATGGTCCTGGCAAGCCATCCTGGTTGGTCACTGTCCTGCAATTGCAAACGCATCCACCTCTGAGAACAATTGGTACAGATTAGGACTACGAAAAAGTGTGCACATGTGCTTCTGTGTGCGCATGCGTGTGTGTGTGTTTGTGCGCGTCTGTGTGTCTGCATGTCTGTCAGTGTGTGCACTTGTGTGTGCGTGTGTTTCGGCGGGTGGGGGGGGGGGGGGGGGGGGGGGGTCTGTGTTTTTTTTTTTTTTTTTTTTTTTCATGTTTTCTATTAAAAACAAAACAATAAAAAATATGGGGTTGCAGATCTCCAAAAGATCTACAACCCTTTTTTCTTTTTTTGTTTTAAAGCAGTAACAATAGTAAACACGAAAGTGCACGAACAGGAAGAGTAGTAAAACATGCACATGAAGCAACAGCTTGGCTCCACTACTCTCGAAAGCTGCAAAACAAGAGTGAATCTTCCGCTAGAATATGGAAAGATACAGCCCCTTGTTTTTTGTCTTTCGTGCATGTGTAGAGTAGTCCACCAAGTTCCTTGGAGAAGGAGGCTTTGGTCGTTTATTTCTGATGATTTTTTGTTGACTTCTTCTCGCACTTGTATAAGAGTCGCTGGACGCAGCTTCCAGAAGGTGCAGTTCCCCACGTAGAAAGGAGTCATGGGGATCATGCTGACCTCGAACTCTTGGGACATTTACCAACCAAGAGGTGCAACAAAAAGAAGAAAACCCTCCCATCTGGGCCATTTCAACTTTTTCTTTTTCTTTTCTTTCTTTCCTTTTTTTTTATATAGAAAAACTATGGTGTTGTAGATCTCAAAAAGATCTATAACCCAGACTTAGTATTTTTTATTTTACTTTTTGCTTATGTTTTACCCGAAAAACAAATATTCCCACACCCGCACAAACCCTGCTCAAGTGGCTTTGGGCGGTGCTAAAAGATTTGAGTGCCTACTGCACGCTCAATCAGTGCGCGGTTACACAGCCTTTAAGAAGAGCAACAGTATTCGGTTGCTGGAAATTATACTGCTTTGGTTACCTACTGGGAAGTCTCCATTCCAGGACTCCGATGACAGTACCCACCTCGATCGATACCCGGCCTCTATAACAACCTGGGCATTATAAGAAGAAAAAAATAATAAAAAACTCGTGCTAAACAGTAGGTGGTCTGTTGTTTGGCGTGCCTGCAGGACTCTTGGGGAGCTGCTCTGTTCGTGATGTCTGTGTGGTGCATATGGTCTATGAGTGATGAAAGATGTCCGTTGGAGTACCTCCCTGGCTCAGCAGGTGGAGGGGACCAACATTCTGCAGGGTTTGCTCGTGATGTGAGTAGGTAATGTGCGGCTTCGCTCCATGTTGGATGTCTAGGCTGCCTTGTCTGTGCTCTGCCACCACTTTGCTCCCGTCCCACTTCCTTCACGTCCTTCGTTGCAGCTGATAGGTCCACTGCGTAGTTCGTCTACGTTGCTGGTGGTGCCTTGTGCTTTGCAGTGATGCTGCCTCGCTGCCGATGTACATGCCTCATCTTCTGCACTCTCTGCTCGTCCAGTTGCCCTGTCGCTCCTTGCAGTTGTGTTGCCTTGTGCTTCACTGGACGGTTGCTGTGCTGCCATGTCGTTCCTTGCAGTTTTGTTCGGCGTTGTGCAGTCATGTTGCCTGGGCAGCATTATCTGGTGCTTCGCTGAGTTGTTGCCCAGCTGCTGTGTTCCACTTCTGGACATTCTGCCTTCAACACAGGTCAAAGGGTTCACCACCCAAACCATCAATGTGAGGATACCGTAGATTGTCAAGGGTTCACCCTCCTGAGGGGTCCGTGCAAGTCCGACGAAACAATCTATCGTCACTCCTATTTTCTTTGCTCTTTGTTTTGCCTATTTTTCCTTCGCAAGCATTTCCATTCACTGCCTTGTGTCATTCGTCTGCCCACTCGCCTCCCCTTTGCCCTCCAGCCTATTTCCCTCGCTTTACTGTCTTCCGTGCCTTGCTGCCCTGCGTCATTTGTCTGTCTTCCAGTCTTGCGCTTGTATATTTTTCTTCTGTCTTTTGTACGTCAGGTGGACCTGCAATGCTACTTCAAGGATTGTCTGTTGCCTTGACTCACTCAGATGCGTGTTTCCATTTGAAGGATTGTATCGGTACGGTGCACACTGCACAGTCTCTGTGCTGAGGATGTTGTACATGTGTTCTCGCACACATGACGATGTAGCACAGGAGTGGCATTTTAGCACATTCATTTTCTGGTATTTCTGTGTCCTCTGTTTTTTCTTCTGTTTCTCCTCTGTTTCTGCTTTATGAAGCCCCATGTATGGTCATTACAGAGGTGCACCTCCAGTCCATCACCCTCTTGGAGGACTACCTTTAATCGTAGGAGTACGCTGGAGTTGGCGGCGGAAGTACGAAGGATCGATCAAGATGTCGATCAACAGGAAGGGATTGTGGGGGTTAGTTATGACGTTAAAGATATGTTTTGTAATCTACCTCATAGTTCAGTTCTCAAGGCCATGCGCTGGATATGTGACTTCTGGGTAAGAGAAGGAGCAGTGGGTTTAATGGTGAAGAAAATGGGGAAAGACGCAAAGATCAGATTTGGGAAAAAGCAGGAGGGATGGTTGGATTGCCAGTGTAGTTTTGAGTTGTTGGTTGATTTTGTGCAGTTCGATTTGTGCCATACCTATAATAGTGCAGCGGGAGTTCTGCTGAGGCAGGAGCTATCCCAACGGGGAAGTCATACCTGCCTTAGCCTGTTTATTATGTGTTTTCAATGGATGAAGTGGATATACAACGAATTGTGTGAAGGAATAATTTATTGCCTCGTCGCCCTCCTTCCCTCCAGCGCTCCCTCCCTCTTCGTCGGAGAGAGAGAGAGAGAGAGAGAGAGAGAGAGAGAAAGAGAGATTTGCGACATAGCAATTTTGTCGACATTCGGGTTCGGACATGACATTGGGCCTTCGTGGGGGGAACTCTATGTGGATCTGTATCGACGACATTCTCCATACCTCCCCCCCCTTCGTCTCTCCTCCATCCTCATGTGTACGAGTTCCTACCTGGGGCCCTTCATCTCTGTGTTCGTCATGAGGTCCCTCACACTGCATGACGATGATGATGTTGTTGTTCAGTCTGTGTCACAACATCGATTGGATCTGATTGTTGGTAGTTTAGTCTTCCGCTGGGTTTTCATATGCGCCATTTGGCATGCGACAACCCATCTGGACCCTTTCCCCCACAACCCCAGCACTCCTTTTCACAGACTGATTGTGAATGCAGGTTACACCTCTGACGAGTAGTGTGGCAAGCACCAAAAACCGCTCCAGGGCGCTGCCATCCCCTCCTACACGTGGCTGTGTGTTGGACACACTACCCATGCGCATAGCCGGCTATGCTTATGCGCAAGTGTTACCCCCCAGTCCCCCCTCCCCCTCGGCCGTTTTGCTTGCTCTATGCTTGTGGCTTTTTTGGTACGTTTTTTGCTTGCTCTTTGCCTTGCGTTTTGGGTGCGACTCTTCGGAACTCAAAATTTTGAGAGTGGATGCATGCAATCATTCGTGTAATGGTTCATATTTCTTGACAGTTCTGTTTCCTGTTTTTTTTCTGCGGTCGTCTGGTTTTCGAATGTATGTTTGCGTGCCCGCTCTGTGTATGTTTGCATCTTCCTTGTTGCCCTACAAATAGAATGGACGTATCTCGGCGAGTTCTCCTCCACGCGTATGCTTCTACAAATAGAATGGACGTGGGTGTGAACATATGGTACCTTTGCGTTCAAACCTACCCGACCATCCTGACACACGATGACGCTCTGTCCTGTGGTCATGCCTTCATTTTTTACATTTGCTCAACGTCAATGGCAATTCTCCAAGTACACAAAGGGCTACATCACCGGACACTATACAGACCCGCTCAGTCAATCCCCTGGGTCGCAGGGTAATCAATGCTGGCAGGTCCACAGTTACTATGCAAAATTTCTGTATATGGCACGCTGGACCCGATTTCCAGCAGGTGACGCTCCCCGCCATTAGATGGAGCCTCTCCCCAGGTGTTAGTGGTTTCTGGCCTTATCAGCAGCACTAACACTCGAGGGCGTGTTCCAAAAAAAAAAAAAAAAAAAAAAAAAAACGTGATTGCATTTGGAAGGCACAAGACACCCATCCACACATGTGAGACCAAACAGCCCTCGCGCGCGCTAGACCTGTGTACACATCTGCATGCTTGCACGCGCGCTTGTCCCTCTTTCTGCTGGTTAATCATTACCCTTCCTCGTCTCTTTTCCTTTCTTCGATTCTTCATTCTTTCTTCGATTCTTCATTCTTTCTCCTTTCTCCTCTCCTCCCATCTTCTAGCATGTGCCTTACAAGCGACTTTCAATCCTGTTTGACTGAATCCGGAGTACCTGGCAATGGGTTTGCAGGCGCCACCTTCGTGTGACGGGCTCCCGTATGTTCACAACCTTCGGTTTTCGCCTGTGATCCAAACATGACCCAACGAACACCGCGAGGGCATGCGGATCAGCATGTTGCAGCCTAATCCACTTCCATTTCTCTGTTCCTCTGGTTGGACACCCTACAACAGCGGACCTCTGCTCAACTCGGCAAAAAATCGATGTGCATGTCATATTGATGCCGAAACATGGAAACGGGGACGCAGAATTGGCCCCGAAACATGACAACCTCGTCGACAGACTCAGTTGTTGACGGAGTATAAAGAGAATCCCCCTGAGATAGCTTGGTGGCGATCTAAACCCACCTGGGTACCCATTTACCTGAGGATAGTAATCATTGTACATTTTTTGTACTTTTTTCCAGTGCTCTATCACTGTTGTTTACTTGCTTGGACGTTCCAATTATCACAACTGAGCCATAGACAAATTCTAGTTATCACAAATGAGTCAAAGAGACAATTTTTCTATAAATTTCATTCCATTTCTTTTCTTCTCCTTAAGCAACGACTTCCATAACCCAGCCCCGTGAATTATTGAGTTCCTGCATGATAAGTCGTCCGTATTTTTTTTCTTGATTTTTTCTTTATTTTTTCTTGATTTTTCGCTTGTATATGTGACCGAGCACCTTCTACAAGTGCTAAACAGTCGGTAACGGGGTGTTTAAGATCGGGAGGGTCACCTGGTCTGTGCTGTCTGAGGTGCAGATGGTCAAGGCATGACGACAGACCTCCCCCGGAGTGACTCCATGGCTCAGTCAGGAGTCTGCCGGATTCACGCGTGATGTGAGAACCTGATGCGTTGCATTTCTCCATGTTCCATGTGTCTTGCATCATGTGCTCCACCGCTGCCTTGCTGGGGTCCCACTTGCTTCGCAGTTCATTCTTGGCAAGCTGCTGTGTTCGTTACGTGCTGTGGTCGTGTTGTTGGTGTTACCTTGTGCTTTGCTGCTCCGCTGCCCCGCCGCCCAGTCGCAGGCTGTGCCTTCCGTCTCCCTTGCATGCATTCCGGTCGCTGTGTCGGTGTTGCCTTGTGCTTCACTACAGTAGTCTTTAGCGCTGTGCAGTTGCGTCGCTCCGGCAGCATTGCCTGCCACTTCGCTAAGTCGTTGCCCAGTTTTATGTTGGTATTGCCTTGTGCTTTAGTGCACGGATGCCGTGCTAGGCATCCGCTGGCCATTTCATTCCTTACAACAGTTTCTGGCGCCGACCAGCCATGTTGCCTCTTCAGCATTGTGTTCCGCTCGAGGACGGTCCCCAAGCGGACTGTCCCCAACATGGGTTCATGACCCAAACCATCAATACAGAGATTCTGCAGATTGTCAAGGATTTAACCTCCTGATGAGCCGGTACACCGACGACGAAACAATGTGTCATCAGTTTTATTTGTTTCGTTTCAATTTTTTATTCCATCGTGCTCATCTACCTCGTTACTTTGCTGCCTGCTGCCTGCTGCTGTTGGTCTTCCCACCAACCTCCCCTGCGCCCTCGAGTCTAAAGTTCTTCCCTGCTTTCTGACTAGTTCTTCATTGCCTTGTGCTGTTTGTCTGCCACCCGCCTCGCTGCCTGCTGCTGTTGGTCTGCCCACCAACCTCCCCTGCGCCCTCGAGTCTAAAGTTCTTCGCTGCTCCTTTCTGACTCGTTCTTCATTACCTTGTGCTGGTCTGCCCACCCGCCTCCCCCTTGCCCTCCTACCTTTGTACCTTGTTGCTTCTGCCTCCTGCCCTTCGCCCTACTGTTGTTCGTCCGCCTTACCTCTCAACTCAGCCTCGCTCTTTGAAACTGGTTGGTGTACTGTCACGCTGAGCGCTTGCCGTGAGGACTTGGTTCGTTCGTACAAACGCATTCTTTGGATGCGGATATTGTGGCATTCTTTGGATGCCAGTCTTCTGTTCATCCGTGCCTAACGTTGCAATACATTGTTTTGAGAAATGCCGTCTTCCGTAAACTTAACGGGTAGGGTTCTTTATATTTATTTACCTTTACCACCCACACAAAGACACGGAGAAATGCGCAGAGATCTTCACGAAACCACCTGTACGTTTCACAGAAAAAAAAAAACTCCAACGCAGCACATAACCAGCACAATGCAGGTTGGAGTGCAATGACGGTCAACCAAAAGCAAAAAGCAAAAGCCTAGCAAAAGCACTACTGATGACATCTCCTTCGCTCCTTGCCAGAAACTCTTCTTCGCTTCATCCGTGCCTAACGGGGTGATTTGCAAATGCTACCCACTCGAATGTTTGACGGATTGCCCGAGGTGATTTACACGAGTTCATGGCATTCTCTATTGCCGTGGACACTGGGCGCCCTTTGAATACACTTCAGGTATATCCTTCGCTACCAAAAAAATAGATAACTTTTTAATCGCCTGTAATTTTTGCGTAAATTCACATTTAATCGCTTGTAATTTTTGTGTAAATTCACCGGCCTCGTTTGCTTTTTTCTCGAGCGTCTCCGTTGGTCAGGCCACGGGCCGCGGGTTCGCTGACAGGGAGATTGGGATGGACCGTGCGCAAAAATGACACGCATTCATCGAGAACTTCTCCAAAAGAAAATCCTCTGTGCACAGGGAACGAACCGGACGCTGCCACATCATCCCGGGCCCATGGAAATACCTTTCACTATGCTTCATCGGCAGTGGCGGTTTAACGGCCGCCCAAGGGTTCAGACCAGGAGAATATCATTATCTCGGCTGTTTCCTTTTTAAGTTCCTTATGTTATTTCTCACAGTTTTCATTCACTTTATATCCCGTCGTCCTGCCGTGGTCTATTTCTCAAATTCTCAAAAACCAGCCCATTACCTGCCCATGGAGGGGACCGCCGGCCATGCCCCACCAGCGAAAGTACAAGGCTGGCAGTATGACCAGTGCTCAATGAGTAAGCTGCACTGACTGTGGATCATTTCGGCATCCAGTCCTAGACGAAGAAAAGACGAGAAAAGGCCGTCGTACGTAGGGCAACCACTGGTGGTCGCACTAATGAATATGTCAAGTTAGGTGGCTATCTATAGAAGTCAGTGGTTGGTAGATGATTGATTTTTCATCATTCCAGAGAAGTCCACTGACTTAGTGGCCCTGTGCATCTTCGTGGCACCCTGCCGCACAGAAACCGAGACTACACCGGGCTTAGTGGGGGGCCTGGTCCCCGCGGACAGGTAATACGGCTATGCTAGAAAGACGTTGCATTTCAAATTTAGCACTTGCGGATTCCCCCCCCCCCCTTAGTGGGACCCGCCGCTAAGCGAAACGCTATAAACCAACACGAATTGAAAGGTGTCCGCCAGCATTGCTGAAATTTTTACCAAAAAAAAAAAAAAAAAGTCCTAGGGTAATTACCAGCGTCCGAAAACATGGCTGCATTGTGACCGTCTCCGATGGGTAATCGCCACTGTCAGAAGACATTTTTGGCTTCGTTTTCGTACTTTGTGAAGGTCTCCAAAAAACAAAAAATCCAGCACAAAAAGTATCAAACTGCGGCAAGGTACACGTAACGCACATATATCACTTCAGCTATTTCGCACAGAGCTGAAACACCCGAATAGAACACCCAGCCAGAAAGAGTCTTGAAACTCTTCGGAAAGCACAAATCCTACCGTCTTGACCCGAAGACAACGCCCGGTCGTTATCGCTGCATCTGGACTGACAGTTGAAACAAATGCAGCTATAATGACTGGGCGTTCTATTCGTGTGAAGACGGTAGCCTGCCGGGATATGCGAGAGCAAACGGACCCCAACACCACCGACCTTCCTAGCAGTTCGTTACTCGATCAGCAAGACTCTCTCGCCCAAAAGCGCACGTCCACGTCCACTTTGACAGAGCACTCGTCCCATCCCCGTGCCTCCTTCCTGAACGTGCACCGTAATAAACGAAGCGGAGCACGCTGGAGAGTCCGTCCCGTTCAGAAAAGATAACCGGGATTGCATGCAGTGACGGAAGCCTAACGAAAAAACCTCCGAGCAATACTGCTCCTGACGAAGCAAAAAATTGCTGCATAGCTCGAGATGTCGCACAGTGGAGCATACCTCTAAAAGCTGTAGCTCGCAATCTATTTTGGCAAAACTGGGCATGGCCATTTTCGGCGCATGCGCCTTTGCGGCTATTTGAAATAGCTGCGGCATTAGGCTTTCCGGTCGACCCCACCTTTGTCCGGACAGGGAGGCTCGACCCTGCTCGATCCTAAAAACGGGAACGTTCCAGTTTGCCGCACACCTCACGGCAGCTTCCTCACAATGTCGCCCTGCAGTAGACGGGTCTCCTAGTGTTTGCACGCTAAACCCCGGTCCAGSAGAGCAAGCACTCTACCACGGCTTTCAGGCAGCCACGAGCATGGTCTATGTCAGTTCCCTCACAATGTCGCCCTGCAGTAGACGGGTCTCCTAGCGTTTGCACGCTAAACCCCGGTCCAGAAGACCAAGCACTCTACTACGGCTATCTAGCAGCCACGAGCATGGTCTATATCAGTTACGATGACGTGAAAACCGCATCGTGTGAGGAGGCGGGTCTCGTAGTACTTGCACGCTAATCCCCGGTTCAGAAAAGACTACATTCTACAGCTTTCAGTTGGCCACGCGCATGTCGTATACCAAAGTTGATGATGTGAACACCAGGTTGGATTTCTATTTTTAGCACCTTTCTCTTTACCAGTATTCAGCTATAACCATTCTGCATTTCTCCTCGGTACATTATTTTAGGAACGAAACAGAGAACACTAGCATGGCCTCTGCGAATGACACGCAACGGTCCAAATCTCTAACCAAAAAGAGTTGAACTCTACATTTCAGAGAACAACGCAATCGCCATTCCTTGTGACCTTTAGCTAGTAGACAGCCAAGGAATCCATATTCGAATCCGTAGAGCCATGCAAATTGCGTTTCCCCCCTTGACCCCTAACCTACAAAGCTACAGCACATCATCCTATCCACTCACAAACCACACAGCTGGCAATGCATGCACGTCTACGTTCACTCCAACGTAGCAATGTCCACATTTTTCGTGAGTCGTATGCACCTCGCTGTAGCAAGTCCATGTGCATCCGAGCCCACGAGTCATGTGCACCTGGCTTTACAAAGTCCACGTGCATCCCACCAAGCTGGCAATCAACAGATTCGGACTACGGTGAGAGCCCGCCGCGCCACAGCCACAGAGTACCGGCATCGATTGTTCTAATTGCGGTATAGACCCCACGGCGTCACAACCACACGGCCCCTACCTACCCTGTACATACAGAATCCGGACTCGATCGACTTCAAATACCATTCTCCTCCGCACTGATATCTCATCTCTTATCCACAATCTTCAGCCGAACACAACGCCACCACATCATGAATGTACATACACGCCATCTTTCCAGTCCAATACAGTCGGAATAAACTTGTACCGTGTTGGGGGCAGATGGTATGTCTGCCTTGTACCCTCTCTTATCCACTAAGTCTGCCTTTCCCTTTACCGACTAACCCCGACGTTCTGCGGGGTAATCTGTGTAAGCCTCCTGTGGCACAAATCCGTACGTAGGCCCTGGTCCATTCCGCGCCCAGAGAACAACCTGGGCAATCTCGTTCGTCGTTTCCTCACCAAACGTCTACCAGGTGATCCGACAAAGCTTAGGTCAATGCATTACTTCGAAGGTGTATACCATCCAATGCACGGCTGGACAGAAATACCAACCACGATTACCCACCCACTATTATTCCTATCACGTGGAAGTTGTGGAAAAGCCTGAACGCAGCTGATCGTTCGTCGATGTTCCGTGCCAGGCTCTTGCCATAAGGTCGAGCTGCCGCAAGCAGTTTCTCAGAATACACAGCTAAGTAGGTTAAGTAAAGCCTTCCTCTCCGAAGTGCTTCAGCTTTTGAACGGCACTGCCAGATCCACCTGACGACTTGCCCACCCCTTAGTTCGGCAACCATACCGTCTACTCATTCCAGATACTTCCCACACCCGAAAAGCAGCAAACGGCGCTCCGTAATCCACTGCAGCAGAGCGCGGTGCAGGCCACCATATATATTCAAACAAAAAAAAAAAAACACCATCGCGGAGTGCAGCTACGCTGCGGGAGAAGGGGGGGGGGGAGAGAAAAAATAGAGAGAGAAAGAAAGAGACAGGGCGAGAGAAAAAAAACAGAAAGAAGGAGACAGGGAGAGATGCGAGTTCGTTTCGGTGCCCTTCATTTCCTTCTAGGTCCTGGCGACACCACAGTGGAAACTACTCGGAAAAGAAAGAGGACTCGGACGTAGAAATGCAACAACCACAGCGAAGGTTGTATGGTCCAGGGCGTCCAGAACGTGTTGTCGGGAAATGTGTCCTCATCCACCGAACTAGAAAAGGCGAAACATGAGCCGCTGAGATCCCCTGCTCTGCTAGAATAGGCCAAAACAACAAAGAGGTCGTCCTGGGCAGAAGACAAAACAAATATCTCAGACCATTACGCTAAACAACCTAAAAGTGTGCTTGCACGACATCTATGAAAATCATTATACCACATTCTCCCCGTACCGATGGACCTACGGGCTTCTTCATGGCCCTATCAACAGCAAATCCATGTTTCGGGCTCTTCACGTCGCACTTTCACTATCGTGGAAGAATTGCGCATTGAGCAATCTAATGGTACTGCCGCATTGCAAAAATAAGAAACGTCAACACTGTAGCGAGTTGTGAAATAAGCAAGCTCACTGATTTTCAAACAGAAAAGCGGGAACGTTTCACTAGATACGGTTTCTGATCGAATTGTAAGAGCACATAGTGCCTTTCTCAGTGCCCTACAAGAATAGCCATTCGGGACTGCGATTCGCGATTTCGGACATTCCTTTTCCACAACCTACGTCGATCAATGAGTTCCTTGAAGCAACCCACATGCCACCTCAGAGAGAAAAGGTGCAGAGAAACACAATGACAATACTTGGTCAAAGGCGGAAAAGGGCGCAGATAAACAATGACAACACATGAGGTTGCCTGCACGCCATCCCTACACCTTTCCGATGACCGTTGCGCTTATCCACTTTTCATTTCCCTGTCAATGTAAGCACACAAACATCGAACACACATCCCACACCTAATGACAACATCAGGTCATGAGAAGCTCGAAGCAGGAACCCCACATCAACCACCGCAGGGGGAATACATTCCCCCCAACTCGGCCAGTGCTTGCCACTGGCCACACATACATCCAATAAATGCTGCGAACAGGAGGTTCTCGTAGCTGCAGGGTCGAACCCCCATATCAGCAGCAGCTGTGTGGAAGCCAGGTGTACCCCGAACGTGGCCAGTGGTAGCCATTATACCACATTTGTGATTTCCGGTCTGGTGGGGTAAAAAGTACTGCGGAGAGGTGAAACGAGTGGAGCCATCCTCAGCGAACGGTGTTTTGGGGATGTCGGGACGAGGCCATTACTCACAGACAGACTCCACGGCATTTCTATCACATCAAAGTTTAGGTTAATGACGAATTCCGTCAGCTCCATAAAGCCATCATCAAATCGTTTCTGCCACTTCGAAGATCCGGGCTCAATGTTCTCACCTTTCCCGCTCAGTGAGAAGAGAGAACAAAACTGTGTAACAAACAAGCGTGAAATGTTAGCAGAGATAACAGGTGGGACTATAAGATAATGCTCAGAATAACAGAATGGATGAATGTGCGAGGGCTAACGATCGCCAACCAGAATGCGTGCACGAACCCCATCCACAATTACACAAGGAGGGATTAAATCGGGGGCCAGTGTAGGAAGAGACCACCACATCCAACAGGCCCCGCAACCATAAGGTGTTCCCCGCCCAAAGACACTTTTGTCCAGCCCAATGACACTTTCGTCCAGCCGGGCATTGCTATGAAGGCACTCGGACAGCCCGTAAAAACTGCTTGGGTCGTGTTCATACACGGAAGACATCAAGAGTGCATCTTGCGCTTCGGACTCCTTACATGCATCCAATCATCACGTTTCTAATTTCTGGACAAACCGGGAAATCGAATGATCAATCCGATTAATCGATTTCCTCGTCCCATCCAAGGAGGAAAAAACATCGGTTTTACAACAAAAAGAAAGTGTCATCTCACCATGCAGAAAAGTTGCTCGTCATGTCACAATTACACATACACATCTCAGCAAAAGAATACCATTTGCTCTCTCTCTCTCTCTCTCTCTCTCTCTCTCTCTCTCTCTCTCTCTTCCTTTTAAGCCGCCCTCGAACCCTCCTACTCCACACGGTACCACCGCTTCCACATTACTCTCTTTTAGCCC
The DNA here is from genome assembly GCA_003427395.1 of Chara braunii. Classification (NCBI taxonomy): domain Eukaryota; kingdom Viridiplantae; phylum Streptophyta; class Charophyceae; order Charales; family Characeae; genus Chara; species Chara braunii. The sequence goes on along the minus strand of BFEA01000300.1, from coordinate 1,542,448 downwards.
CCAACAATACAACTCCCTTTCTTATCGGCGTAAAACGGGAAAAAAAGAAGATCAATTCAAATGTGACAACCTTCCCATAGCCACTTACATCATAGATACAGACGGATGGATGAAAGATCTTCCCTAGCTTTCTTACCACATGCCTCAATATCTGACAAAGCGAGGTTGTCTCAGAAAAAGGTAAGGGAACGGGGTGGTATCTTGGCTGGGGGGGTTGGGGGCGACGTCGGCGAGGAAGCCAAGGGGAAGAATGAATAAAAACCGGACATCAAAACTACAAAAGCCTGCGCACTTCCCAACTTCCTCCGTTTTCAGGGCTTCAAGGCCAACCCAAGTCCAATCTTTGCCGATTTGTCCAGCGCCTTCGTATCTACCTCCCCTGAAATAGTCACAGTCGACTTGGGCCGCCATTCATGCTGAACCAGACCAGCCACCATACCCAGATTATTCAACTTCCCTTTCACGGTCGTCAGCGAATCAAGTCTGTGCGCTAGACCCGCCGTGAACGTGTTCTCTCTCCCCTGCCCTGCTTTCTTCGCATGGGCAATCTCAACGCCCACACACGTACGCGGGTTTACCGCATGGTAGACTGATGTCTTGTACGTGTCGCCCTTGTCCACTCTGCAAGCAACAATTCACAAACACAACGTCATCCACACCCACCGAATCTCAGCGACCTCCGGATCCAAGAAACTCCTACCCTTCAGTCAGCACACAACCAATATAATATACACTTCAGATCTCTCGTTCACACTCCAGACCTTTGGACATCTTTTTCTCACATTCCTCTCCTCCTACACATTCACTCTCCTCCTGCACATTCCCCAACCGACCTTACAACGCATACCAGGCGCCACGAAAGTTCAATCAATCCCGGTTATGCTGTAATGGAAAGCGATTCCTCCTACACATTCACTCTCCTCCTACAAATTCACCAACCGACCTTATCCTGGGATACAACGCATACGAGGCGCCACGAAAGTCCAATCACTCCCGGTTATGCTGTAATGGGAAGCGATTGAAAGCTCAGGGCTGGTGATACGATCGAAACCCAATCGTACATTGAAATCACATAATTGGTCACCGCCCTTGTCCAAGGGAAGAGAAAAACTTATGCTAAAATGTGTAGAATAAACGTCAGCAGGGAGAGTTAATCACATGGTAGACCGGAGTTTCGTTGACGTGTGACTTGTCCTTTCTGCACGATATAATTAACAAACACACCGCCATCCATGCGGTAAACCTTATGGACGCGATGTCATGCACGAGCGTCAAGACTACGTTACCAAGCGGTAAACTTTCTGCTGTAATGTCCAGCATGATGCCCAGCTGGTAGAGAACATCACTCACCCGCCATAAAAGTTCAATCCGCTATGTACTCGAAACGCCTTGCAGTTCCAATTTCCTTTAACGATACAATCTTCCAAATTCGATTGATCAATCACCAGATCCACCCACAGCAAAACTCCAGCGGAGTCATGTTGGCAGCGACAAACAAAGGACGGGAAGGAGGGGAACAGATAAGGAGGACCTCGCAAGCGGAGGAACAGGTGCAGGGATGGCTAAAATCGAACAAAAACGGCAATCCACAAACAACCAGAGGGAAAGTAGGGGAAGGGGCGGGGTACAGAACATCTCCAGTGGAGGTGCGGGTGCCGGGAAGGCTGAATCTTCCAAATTCGATTGATCAATCACCAGATCCACCCACAGTAGTCTGTAATGACGACTCATCGAGAGACTTTAGGACTCACAATAGAAGCGAAACTCCACCGGAGTCATGTTGGCAGCGACAAACAAAGGACAGGGAAAGGAGGGGAATAGATAAGGAGGACCTCGCCAGCGGAGGAACAGGTGCAGGGATGGCTAAACTCGAACAAAAACGGCAATCCACAAACAACCAGAGGGAAAGTAGGGGAAGGGGCGGGGTACAGAACATCTCCAGTGGAGGTGCGGGTGCAGGGAAGGCTGAAACTTACACATGCGCAGCAACTGAGAAATCCGCGTTTGTGAAGCCAACTCCGGCATTGTATCTTGTGAACGTTCCAGATGCTGTGTCATAGGTGATCTCGCCACCAACCGACTTGCCATCGTGGCCGACGGCAGCGGTGACTTCGACCTTCGGATTCGCAGTCAATCCTATGGAGCCGGTGAGCCCAATATATTCATGCACGAAGGTGAAATCCGCCTGCTCCGCAGAACCCAACGCAAACGAATTGAACATGAACACAATTCGCGAGCCACCCAATTGACAAACAGAAACAGACACAATGCGGCAGCACAATAAGAAACCGACAATCCATGAACATCGTCAGCAGTTTTACCGAGCAAGAGCCAAGCATACATGCACCGCACGCCCACCTGCTAAGGCCGAACGCTCTGAAAAGAAAGAACGTGAACCTGAGAGCCAACCACACACACCTGAGCCCTTCCTAGCAGCCCGCTAATATTCTCAAGATAAGAAATGACCACGTTCATTGTGGTTGTCCTCGGGATGGTCCACCCGAACTCCTTTTTATTTCGATCATTTCTCAATTGATGCATGTAATCCTTGTGCAGGGGCCATTCTAATGCTATTCTTCTCTGCATCGTTCCTACTTGAACGGATGTCCCGGAGGACAGCTTTTCCACCCCGATTACCACGTTCCAATGTTCATCATCAGGTATGTCAACGGCATCCCGACAAACTGCCATCTCTCAGCCGTCCGCAGAGAACATCCACTCCTTACTGGCATGAGAAAAACTACTTCCGAGCACTCCGTGGCCGAACAAGTAAAGAAAAAGATGATGAGACCGAATTGAAAGCCTAAAACAGTTGGTACACCCAGAAAACTGTTGAAATACAGACACCAATTCGAATCCAGATGCAATCAAACATAATTCTGAATCGCCTGGGGTCGGTCATTTTCGGTGCAGACCAAGGCCGTCGTCCTTATCAGGAAAAGAGAAAAAGAAAAACGATGGTCGCACGAGCAGCAACTCGCGCATGCATGCGCTAGACACCGTTGCACGATACAGGGCCCCACTTCTCACTTCCATCTCAAGCACACCTGTCACTCGGACACAAAGTCGAGTCCCGAAGGACGATGGTCACTTCTATGTGCCCATAGGGCCTCGCTCCACTACTCTCCACATGCACAGAAGACAAAGAATATGGCAATAATGTCTATTGCCATGTTCTACCGGAGGATTGTCTCATTTTGCACATTTGGAGACTTGCGGAGGCCCACACTCTCTGCGCGTCTAGAGCAACCAGAATTTTTTTATTTTTTTTTTATGAGAAAGAGCAACCAGAATTTCGAAATCCGCATACATACCTTTCCAGACTTGTTATCAGGTAATGCACCGCTGAAGCCCGCAGTCAATCCATTCGTAAGGTTCTCCGCCACCACAGTCACCCACAGCTGACACACAGCATCCAAACACAAAAACCATACGATCGGTTTTCAGCTTCAATTGCCAACCCAAACACCAACCCAAACAGTATAATTATCGAGCAACCGGTGAGAAACAGACGAACCGTAAGACGAAAGAGACGGATTGTATTGACCAAGAGAGCCAATAATCAAATACGGACTCTTACAAGTAACAAAATAGTCTGAAAGAAGAAACTGGCCCCACTGTTCACCCAAACTGTGACCCGCCCGGTTCTGAATTCCCCACATGAATAAACTCGTACTTCATAAGCCCGGTCCGACTTCCCGTAGCAGTTATTAGAGTATCATTATTATACAATATCGGTGCAGAATTCGAGTTTTCATTTCCCGTTAAACAAACTTAGCACACATACTGCAGACCGCCTGCGGAGATGGAATTATTTTCGTCTCGCCGGCTGTCAGCAGCTTCACAAAGGGAACTAGATAGTATTTCCCACAGCAGTTATTAAGATTTATGGTACAATATCGGTGCAGAAATAGCCCTCACTTCCCATTAAACAAGTTTAGCACACATACACAAATTTAGCACACATACAGACCCCCTGCTGAGATAGTTCTTTTCGGATCTCCGTGAACATGACACCCATACTGTTCATTTTGGGAGCGGAAACACGATTCGTCTAACACGAACGTCTTCATTTCGAACTGCCATTTCCGCAGCAGCTTCCAGTTTCAATAGCGGATTTTAATCTGATTTCCTAATCGGACGAGAAAAACAACTGGAATCTCCATTCACAGCATACTCCCATTACTACTTTCTCCCTCACTTCACCGACAATTTCCAGGGTCTGGCAAATCTTCCACCTTGCCTTACGAAGCAAAATCCCTTGCTCAATCCATCGAATTCCAGCAAAATTGCCCAATCAAGGGTGAATTACTTCGTGGGTACCTCCGCAGATACGCGCATTTCTCAATTTTGTGAGACATTCGCAAAACCGCGCTATGCACGTCATATTATTATGCACTTCCTCTTCCAATCGTAAATGCAAATTTGTGTCCCGTCCTACCTTCGATCTTTGTCAAACGAGCTACGCGCTGCGACTGCGCATCCCATTCTACCATACCCGTTTCATTTGTGAAAAGAAAGCAACTGACGTGAGTACCACCCGCAGCCACTTTCTTTGGCCTGTTCGATTTAACCTCTCCACGATCCTTCAGCAAAAGGTCTTCGTCACCCCTTCCATGACGTGCTTTGACTTCAAAGCTTTCCGAGATAGACATTCGCTCCCCCATATATCCTTTCCCATGAACACGACAAATAACCGAGGGGGGCCGTAAGTCCTAAAACTGGTTTATCGCCACCTGCCCGTCCCAATGGGGGCGGAAGTCAGCAAAAACTGATCAACCTTCGAGTGGTTATAATGAGAATCTCCGGTTTATTCTGACAAGCGTAGTTGCTTGCACTCCATAAACACGACGGCACCTTTCAGTTCCCTCTCTTACTTCCAGTTAAGGACTTCCTTTCTTGCTTTAATTCAGACACCAAGTTTAACAAAATGACACAAAAGCACAGACACTAAACCCGCCCACACTACAATTGGCTACAATTCTACCTCGATGCAGCCCTGTTCGCCCCACTGTCCATCCATTCATGCTCCCCTAGACGTTCTTATAATGAAGTCCCATTCCTCCATCATGACGGTCCGTCGTCATGCTCTTGAAGGACCGTATAGATTACTTAAAGATGTGTTCCACTGCTCCTCAGTTCACAGAATAGTACGTGTCCTTCCATTTCAATCCCCGTAGGAGTGAACATACCGTACGTGTCCTTCCATCTCACTCCCGGTAGGAGTGAACATACAAGAACAGACCACGGCCATCCACAGATTTTCGGACCGGATATCCGTCTACACTGCCACAAAAACTGCGATTGGAATTGCGAACGCACCTTGGAAGCCGTATCAACCTTAACTTCTGTCCTGACATTCCCGCTCTTGTATTCGCTCTTCAAATCTCCCGCAAACAAATCTCCCTTCTTCGTTCCCGACGTTATAAATGCCTGCAAGACGACCGAATTTTTTTCCCACAACCATAGAAATGTAATCCAGGCGGAAAAAACAGCAACCAGCGCAGTTAGGATCCAGTTTAACCAGCACAAACAATGAGTGATACAGGCTCCCCACAGTTCAACAAAAGACACCACATGCCAAATTGGGGTAACGGGCAACTGGGGACAAACGGCGGACAGAACACACAGAATGCCGAAGACCCTCCATGGACGAGACAGACACGCAGTACTCAACAACTGCCAACAACCACCGACATATTGGTGGATTAGGACAAAAATATGAAAATTCTTCTTCAAAATCTTTCAAGAAGGATAGGTAACCGGTGACGGGGGCCAATATGGAGCAAAGGGCACACAGAATGTCGAAGGGCTCCACGGATGAGACATGCACTAGTCCTGAAAGATGAGAGCCCCCCACTAAGCTAAGGACGCAAAGACGATGACAACCCGTTAGGGGATAGAAGAGAGCAGCATAATTTCATTAATAGTACTCGCGCAGGACATTCCGCCAGAAACTAAAGAACAACAAAACAGACACGTAGCCAATAGTTCATAACGTTCCACTGTACTGTCACCCTCGCGACATCAACGAAAATGCCCTAAGATGCATGTGACCGCACAGCGTATAAACACATTACCCCGCCACCGTAACACAGAAACAAGAGGGGGAAAATGAGGAGAGCTGAACGGCTAGTTAGGGAAAAGACGCTTCGACGACAGCATAGGACCCATGATCGTACCCCGCTGTTCCCATAACTCGGGAGTCGAAATGTCGAGTATAACCAGTGAGTAACCACTTCCACACACTGACAATCACTGACCAAGAGTTCCATAAATCGTATTCCTTGACACTGTGAGTGCCGTCTCCTATCTTATCACCTTTTTCGGAATGACGAGACTTTTCAGACGAGTCAAGTGATGGAGGAACAAAAACGAGTACGGGAAGACGGTATAACACGCGGAGAAACAGGTAACGCGCGTAAGCAGAACGAACGTCCGAATACAAGGGAGACGACGAAGAGATCACAGCAGGACACCCAGAGATGAAAAGCCAGGACGATGACAACCCGTTCAATGACAGACCATCATGTACAATTCACCTCACCAATACGAGAAGAAACAAGTCAGACTGACGAAATGGGGACACTAGGGACGATAGAATACACCCCGACGAGACAACGGAGTAGAAGCTGCCAAGAGGGAGGAAACAGGGACCGCGGCAAAAAGCACACGGGAAGCCACCGCAGATAATTGCGAGTGCAAAGAGAAACCGAAAAGAAACCGGAGGACAAGACTACCAAGGGCGAAGAGGGTAGGGAGACGAAGAAAAACGAAGGTGCATGGAAACGACAAGCAAAAGATAAGGACCAAAACGAGCAATTGAGCAAGAATCACTGAATCAGGCAAAAAAAACAGCGGAAATTGAGACATGCACCCGCCGCCCCGGGTATCGGCCAACCCACACTGCCAATGCCATGCTTACACATGATGAGACCACCATAAAAGATCAAACTTACCAGTCCATTCGGAGACGTCGTAGTCACGGTAAACTTCTGGTCGTATGTGTACTCCTTCGTCAACAAATCTGCAAAATAACCGTGACGATAATTAAGCGAAAGTCCTTACATATCACCGCAAAGGTAACTTCCACCACATTCCACACCATACTCAGTCTCCAACAGACAGCCGCTAAAACTCTTTCATTCCCACAAGACGCGCAAACCAGCCCCCACGGAATTCTCGCGGCGAAGACATATCGGACTTACTACGCACGGCACGGAGAAGATGAGGATGGCCGATACACCGCGCCGATAAGCACACTTCAATAAGGAGAAACGAGCACACTGTACGACTCCTGACAGCCCCCGATATAGACCCCTTGGGCGCCACCGGACAACCACAGCCGTGGACACACGGGAGCACCACAGACGCACTGTGATTAGGCCCCTGGAACGCCAACCAAATCTGCTCACCTGCTCACCCCGCCCACTTTCCTCGGCCCCCCAACTTTCGTCATCGCCGCCAACTCTCCTCAGCCCACCCAGCACTGTGAAAGAGCTGTTCCCCTGGCTAACGCTGCCCGCCCCGCCAACGATGTCCACAACCAAGGCTGCCCACCCCGCCAACGCTGCCGACCCCGCCCAACCCGCCCACGCGGCTCGCCCCGCCCGCGATACCCACCGCGCGAGCCATACCACCCCGCCAGCAATTCCCACCCCGCATGCGATACTCACCCAACGATTCATGCCACCACGCCAGCGATACCCATCCCGCCAGCGACACGCACCCCGCCAGCGACACCCACCCCGCCAGCGACACCCACCCCGCCAGAGTTAACCCACCCCGCCAGCCATACCCACCCCGCCAACTATACTCACCCGCCTGCTATACTCACCCGCCTGCTATACTCACCCGCCTGCTATACTCATCCGCCTGCAATAATGCTCACCCCGCCTTGGATAATGCTCACCCCGCCTTGGATAATGCTCACCCCGCCAGGAATAACGCTCACCCTGCCAACAATAACGCTCACCCCGCCAGCAATAACGCTCACCCCGCCAGCAATAACGCTCACCCCGCCAGCAATGCTCACCTTCCAGCAATAATGCTCACC
>BFEA01000300.1:1514045-1525970 GCA_003427395.1 Chara braunii | reverse complement strand
AATCTACCTTAACCAAAATCAAAGTAGACTATCACTCACCCACACCAGATGGAAAACTCTACAAACTATCGGTTCACACCCCATCACAAGCCAGCAAAACATCCACGAAACAAAGAAAGGTCTGTCACAGCCAAAAAATATACTCCAGACACGCCGCTGGCACTAGAGGCACAGCATGGCTGCCTAGTAACGGCCCCGACCACTGCCGCTCGACCTGACCAGAAAAAAACGTAGCAGGAAGCTAGCGAAGTCGTAGTATATATCGTCACAAATAGAACTGCCCGGTAAACCGTAGGCAGAGAGAGAGAAGAGGACAACAAACGAGGGGCTATGACAAACTGTTTCGTCGGAGTTTCACCGACTCATGAGGAGGCTGAACCCTCAACAGTCTGCAAAATCCCCTCACTGATTACACTGTAAATGATAATCTACCTTAACCAATATCAAAGTAGACTATCACTCACCCACACCAGATGGAAAACTCTACAAACTGTCGGTTCACACCCCATCACAAGCCAGCAAAACATCCACGAAACAAAGAAAGGTCTGTCACAGCCAAAAAATACACTCCAGACACGCCGCTGGCACTAGAGGCACAACATATATATGTATATATATATATATATATATCGTCACAAATATAAACTCCGACGAAACAGTTTGTCGCAGCCCCTCGTTTGTTATCCTCTTCTCTCTCTCTGCCTACGGTTTACCGGGCAGTTCTGTTTGTGATGATATATATATATATATATATATATATATATATATACAGAGTAACCGACGCTCGAGACGGTTCGAACGCCCAAACCCGAACGCCCGAACGTTCGGGCCCCCCTATAGACACGTTCGGCCGTTCGGACTGAAAGCGGACCCCAAAAAAAAAAACGAAAAAAACAAAAACAGTCGTCAAAAAAATCTGAAAACAATATATGTTATGCAGACAGACAAACTGAACAACATTTGCCTCAGAGTTACCTCCAAATTCGATACCAAATTCGAATTAAAAATAAATAACGTAAAACAAAAAATAATAATAGAAACAAAAAATTTGAAGAGAGAATTATAACCAGTGTGCGGGCGGGCACGTTTTAAACACCTCCATCTTTGAAGATTTTTTATCTTTTTTTGGATCAGTAAAATTCCCTCAAAATTCATAGGTGTGTATCTCACATGATACAAAACTCAATAAAAAAAACATTAAAAACAAAAATAAAAATGTTTAGGCCCCGAAACAAAGTGAAAACAAAAAGAGAAAAGAGAAAAAAAACAAAATAGTGAGTGGGTGCGCACGTTTTGATACCGCCATCTTTGGCGATTTTCCATTTTTGTTTGGCTAAGCAATATTATCTAAAAATTTAGAGACATGTACCTCATATCATAGAGAACTCACAAAAACAATTTCAAGAAAAAATAATATTTTTTAGGCCCCAAAATAATTTTTAGTGGGGGCCGAACCTCTTCAGGTTCGGAGGGGTTCGGCCCCCGAACGTGACCCCGAACGCCCGAACGTACGGAGGTTGGCCCGAGGGCCTCCGTACATACGGGCTGGTAACACTGTATATATATATATATATATATATTGTAATTTAAATTTTTATTTTAAATTTCGTAAAGAATTTTGATGTGATCTTGAGGCAAAAGTTATTCAAATTATTTTTCTGCATAACATAATGTTTTTGAGATTATTTATAGGTTACCAACTGGGCCGTCCGGGTGACCCTATTTTCCAGGGCGGCCCGACCACACAAGGATCAGAGAAGATCCCAACCAAAAAAACAAAATCCAAAAAAATTGAAAACAAACTATGTTATGCAGAAAAATAAACTTAACAAAGTTACATTGAAAATATTTACCACATTTAAATAAAATTTTAAATAAAAAAAATAATTTTTATTTTTTTATTTTTTATTTTGTTTTGTCCGGTCAAACAAGTGGATCCGAACCACTCTGGTAGCCTAGGATTTTTTATATTTTTTTTTTTTTTTTTTTTTTGGCTGGGACCTTCCCTTGTCTTTGCACCGTCGGGCCGCCCAGGAAAATAAGGAGACCGGGGCGGCCCGACTGGCAGCCTAGCAAGTTATATTTTGTTTGTCCGGTCGGGCAAGTAGTCCCAGACCACTCTGGTAACCGAGATTCTTGTGTATTTTCCTTATGACATCTATTTTTTTAATACTATGCATCATCTACTCAAAAGAAGTATAACTATGGTACTTATAATCATACACCCTAAACATAAACCTCGTGCATAGTATCATTATAGAAAAATATGTTACTAGAGTGGTCCAGAACCACTTGCCCAACTTGGCAAAAAATAACCTAAACCACTAATACCTCCGAGGCTGTTTTTGTCGACCCTCAATTTCCCTACGCTCCGAGTTTGGGAAGCTTGGGGTACCACTCCGTTTCTTTCTGGTACTGTTACGGGAAAAACAAAATAAAAATCTACGACCGTGAACCTAAAAAAAAAATAAAAAAATAAAAAGGAAACAAAACTTTGGTCGTAATTGCAGTTGTATACATTATTGGAAGTGGTCGTGTGAGTGTGTCCTCAGTGAGGGTATCTTAGCCCCGTGGCCATGTTATCAGATTCGAAAAAAATAATAGAAGGGAAAAAAAAGGGGCAAACGAATCCGGTCGGGAAAATGGTTGGATGCATTCCCCTAAGTGTCAGTGTGATGAGCGCTACAATCCTCTGACCAAACACAGTTTAAGCAGATCATGAATTTTGTCCTGCCTTGTTGGCATAAGACTCATAAGAAACATACGACAAAGAAAAAAAAAAAAAAAAGTAACATTAAGAATATGACCACGTTCTCTGTAAGGTGCATTCTGTGGAGGAGGACAGTGAGCATGGCCTCCTAGCCTACCTTGTTAGACGTCATTGCAGTAAAAAAAATATATTTTTTTTCAATTTCTCTTTCACTTACGACACTATAAAACTCAAATTTATGGGACATTGCCGACCTAGTGTCTCACCCCGATTTCTTAAGGAACCGTCAAAACCTCGTAATTTTCCAACGCGGTGGGGGAAATGGCAGTTTAAGAAAAAAATAAAAATAAAATATTTTTCATTTTTAATTTGGTGGTGTTGAAACTTGTTTGTCCACTCACTAATTTGTCTTCTCTCTCTTTTCACTTTTCGTTTTTCCTTTATTTCACGGCATGAAAAAAAATATTATTTTTTCAAACTTTATTTGTAGATTCTACATTATGTAAGATACATACAAATAAACTTTCATGGCATTTGTCACAGCAAAAAAAAAAAGAATAATTGCCAAAGATAGCGGTATAAAAAACGTGCCCGCCCACTCAATAATTTCATTCTCGTTTTATTTTTTCTAATTTTTATTATTATTATTTATTTTTAGTATTTGATTGTTATTCCAAATTTGGTAAAGAATTTTGATGTAACAATAAGGCAAATGTTATTCATTTTATTCTTCTGCATACCATTTTTGTTTTTTATATTTTTCGGATTTTTTTTTTTTTTTTTTTTTTTTTTTTGCGTTCGATCGAACGGCCGAGCGCGTCGAGAGGGGGTGCCAAACGTTCAGGCTGGGACTTTCCCTAGTTCTTGCACAATAGGAGCCGCCCAGGATAACAACATGACCCGTGTCGATTGTCAAACTTATGATGATATAAAATATGCACTTATATTTTATACATAAAATACTGCTTCTTCATTTATTTATTTTTTTCATTTTGGAAAAGTTAGTTATTGTTTTTCATCAAGTTCAACCCTCGTCTGTATTATGATAATATTTTATAGTGAACATCCGAACCTGAAAGGCTTTGTCCCCCACAAAGAAAAAATTGAGCCCTAAAAATTATTTATGTTTATTGAATTTGTTTTTTTGAGTTTTGTATGACATCCGCTACATGCATATACTTTTTCAAGGTATTTTGCCTAGTTAAAAAAATATAAAAAATCGCCAAAGATGGCGGTATCTAAAAGTGCTCGACTACTAAGTTTTTCTTTTTTTTTTCACACTCATCACTTTTTGCTTTTTTTTTTTTGTGGCTTAAATATTTTATTATTTTTAAAACTTTATTATTTTTAATTTTTGTTATGAACTTTATATAATGTGAAATAAAAATATTTAATATTATAAGCATTTAGCTATAAAAAAAAACAAAAAATTGCCCAAAATGGCGGTGTCGAAAACATGCTCGCCCACTCACTAATTTTATGTATTTCTGTTTCTTATTTTTTATATTTTATTTTTATTTCAATTTAGTAAGGAATTCGGGTGGAACGATGCGGCAAGTGTTGTTTATTTTATTTTTCTGCATAACATTTGTTTTCCATATTTTATTGAATTATATATTTATATATATATATATATATATATATACAGGGTTCTCGGCGTTCGGGACGGGCCGAACGCCCAAACCCGAACGTTCAAAAAACTCCGTAAAAAAATAATATGTTGGAAAAAAACAAAATAAACAACATTTGCCTTGGCACTACATCCAAATTTTGTACCAAATTTGAATTAAAAATCAAATACAGTAAATAAACATTATGATAAAAATAAGAAAAAATAAAAAGAGAATTAAAATGAGTGAGTGTGCCAGCACCTTTTCGACACCGCCATCTTTGCTGGTTTTTATTCATTTTTTGTCATTGACGAGTGCCCTGAAAATTTACAGATATGCAGTTTACATAATCAATAACTCATTAAATTGTTTTAAAAAAATAATAAAATTTTTTAGTCTCCGAAATAAAGTGAAAATAAAAAGTTAAAAGTGAAAAAATAAATAAATAGTGAGTGGCATGTTTTGACACCCCCATCTTTGACGATTTTTACTGTTTATTTGGCTTAACAGAATGGATTCAAAATTCTTAGGTGTGTAGGTTACATCATAGAGAACTCACAAAAAACAATTTAGAAAAAAAAACTTATTTTTATGCCCCGAAAACTTTTTCGGCGGGGGGCGAACTTGGAGGTGTTCGGCCCCCGAACGTTCGGTCAGGTAACCCTGTATATATATATATATATATACATATATATCGTCAAATAGAACTGCCCTATATATATATATATACATATATATATATATATATATATATGGTTGCCAACACAACTGCCCGGTAAAACATGGAGAGAGAGAGAGAAGAGGACAACAAACGAGGGGCTGTGACAAAAAGTTTCGTCGGAGTTTCACCGACGCATCAGAAGGCTGAACCCTCAACAGTCTGCAGAATCCCCTCACTGATTACACTGTAAATGATAATCCACCTTAACCAAAATCAAAGTAGACTATCACTCACCCACACCAGATGGAAAACTCTACAGACTGTCGGTTCACATATATATATATATATATATATATATATAGGGTTACCTGACCGAACGTTCCGGCGTTCGGGGTCTCGTTCGGGGGCTGAACACCTCGGGGCCTAAAAATAAGTTTTTTTTTTCTGAATTTTTTCTTATGAGTTCTCTATGATGTAACCTAGACGCCTATAAATTTTGAAGTCATTCGGCTAAGCCCTAAAAACAGTAAAAATCGTCAAAGATGATGGTGTCAAAACTTGCTCGACCACTCACTATTTTGTTTTTTTTCACTTTTAACTTTTTGTTTTCACTTTATTTCGGGCCTAAAATATTTTATTATTTTTTGAAAACTTTTTAATAAGTTATTGATTGCGTAAACTACATATCTGTAAATTTTCAGGGTATTTGTCAATGCCAAAAATAATTAAAAATCGACAAAGATGACGGTGTCGAAAAGGTGCTCGCACACTCGCTCGTTTTAATTCTCTACTTATTTTTTCTTATTTTTAGCATGGTGTTTATTTTCTGTATTTGATTTGTAATTCAACTTTAGTAAAGAATTTGGATGTAGTGCCCAGACAAATGTTGTTTAGTTTATTATTTTCCATAATATTTTTGTTTTTCGGATTTTTTTGAAAATTCTGTTTTTTTTTTTTTGTCCGCGTTCGGTTTCGGGCGTTCGGCCCATATATATATATATACATATATATATATATATATGTATAGGGTTGCCAAGCCGAACGTACGGAGGGCCATAAGCTGACCCCCGATTGTTTGGGCGTTCAGGTCCCCGTACGGGGCCCGAACCTGAAGGGGTTCGGACCCCGCAAAAAAATATTTTGGCACCTAAATATTATTATTTTTTTCTGAATTGTTTTCGGTGAGTTCGTTGTGATGTACGGTATCTCCCTCTTAATTTTGATGCCATTCTGTTGAGCCAAAAAAACAATGAAAAATCGGTAAAGATGGTGGTGTCAAAACTTGCTTGCCGACTCACTAATTTGTTTTTTTTTCTTTTCAATTTTTTTTTTTTTTTTTTTTTTTTTCTTTCGGGTCCGCGTTCGGCCGAACGCTTCGAGAGGGGGTACCGAACATTCGGGCGTTCGGGTTCGGGCGTTTGGCCCGTCTCGAATGCTGACAACCCTGTATATATATATACTTATGGTACGGGCCGAACGCCCGAACCCGAGCGCCCGATCGTTCGGCACCCCCTCTCGACGCGTTCGGGCTTTCGGACGAACGCGGAACAAAAAAAAAAAAAAAAAAAAAAAAAAAACAAAGTTTTCCAAAAATTCTGAAAAAAAAACTTGCGTTCGGACGTTCGGGCGAACGCGGAACCAAAACTTTTTAAGAAACAATATGTCATGCAGAAGAATAAACTAAACAACACTTGCCTCAACAGTACATCCAAATTCCTTACCAAATTTGTAATAAAAATCAAATACGAAAAATAAATAACATTGATGAAAATAAAAATAAATAAAACGAGGATCAAATTATTGCGTGTGCGAGAAAGTTTTTGACACCGCCATCTTTGGCGATTTTTTTTTTTTTTTTGGCTTTGTCAAATGCCATGAAATTTTATACATATATATCTTACATAATAGAGAACCTACAAATAAAGTTCGAAAAAATGATAATTTTTTTCAGGCTCCGAAATAAAGGGAAAACAAAAAGTGAAAAGAGAAAAAAAACAAATTAGTAAGTGGGAAAACAAGTTATGACACCACCATCTTTGCCGTTTTTTCATTATTAGTTGGCTCCACAGAATTACTTCAAAATTGAGAAATAGGTAGCTTACATAACAGAGAACTCACAAAAAAACAATCAGAAAAACATAATAATTTTTAGGCAGCAAAATAACTTTTTGTGGGGTCCGAACCCCTTCGAGTTCGGGTCCCGTACGGGGACCCGAACGCCCGAACGTTCGGGGGTCAGCTTAGGGGCCTCCGTACATTTGGCCTGACAACTCTGTATATATATATATATATATAGGGTTACCTGACCGAACGTTCGGGGTCCCATTCGGGGGCCAAACACCTCCAACTTCGACCACCACCAAAAAACAATTCGGGGCCTTAAAATAAGTTTTTTTCTGAATTTGTTTTTGTGAGTTCTCTATGATGTAACCTACGCGCCTATAAATTTTGAAGTCATTCTGCTAAGCCAACAAACATTAAAAATCGTCAAAGATGGGGGTGTCAAAACGTGCTCGCCCACTCACTATTTTGTTTATTTTCACTTTTAACTTTTTGTTTTCACTTTGTTTCGGGGTCTAAAAAAATTTATTATTTTTTGAAACATTTTTAATGATTTATTGATTATGTAAACTACATATTTTCACTTATTTTTTTCACTAATATATATATATATATATATAGAGTCACTAGCCCATACGTACGAAGGTCCCCGGGCCGACCTCTGTACGTATGGGCGTTCGGGGTCCCGTACGGGGTCCGAACCAGGCGGCGTTCAAGCCCCGCCAAAAATTATTTTGGATTCAAAAAATATGTTTTGTTTTTTGCATTTTTCTTTGCGCGTTCTCTATGACGTGAGGTACCTGTCGATAAATTTTCAAGTCATTTGGCTTAGCCAAATGAGAATTACAAATCGCCAAGGATGGAAATGTCAAAACGTGCTCGCCCACGTTTGTTTTCACTTTTTACTTTTTGTTTTCACTTTAGTTCGGGGTCTTAAAAATTTTATTATTTTTTGAAACATTATGTGAAGTACCCATCGGTAAATTTTCAGGGCATTTAGCTGTGCCAAAAAAAAAAAAAATCGCCAAAGACGGCAGTATCGAAAACGTGCTCGTGCACTCCCTAAATTTAATTCTATTTTTGTTTTTTGTTATTTTTATTATTAGTATTTGTTTACCGTATTTTATTTTTATTTCAAATTTGGTAAGGAATTTGGGTGTCATGCTCAGGCAAATCTTGTTTAATTTATTTTTCTCCATAGCATATCTTTTTTTCAGATTTTTTTTATTGACTTTTTTTTTTTTTTTTTTTTTTTTTTTTTTTTTTTGTCCGCGTTCATCCCGAACGACCGAACGTATACCCAAGGGGTCCCATACGTTCAGGCGTTCGGGTTCGGGCGTTCGGCCCGTCCCGAATGCCGGTTACCCTGGATATATATGTTCTCCGTACTTTATTTTTGTTTCAAATTTGGTAAGGAATTTGAATGCAATGCTCGGACAAATCTTGTTTGATTTATTTTTCTCTATAACATATCTTTTTTTCAGATTTTGTTGATGTTGTTTTGTTTTTTTTTGGTTTTGGGTCTGCGTTCGCCCCGAACGGTCGAACGCATCTCCAAGGGATACGTTCCGGTTCGGGTTCGGGTCGAACGCGGAAAAAAATAAAAATAAAAAAAAATCAACAATATCTGGAAAAAAAAAATGTTATAACAAGATTTGCCTGAGCATAACATCCAAATTCCTTACCAAATTTAAAATAAAAATAAAATACGAAAAATAAATACTAATCAGGGTTGCGGGCGTTCGGGACGGGCCGAACGCCCGAACGTACGGGACTCCTTTGGAAGGCATTCCACAGTTCGGGCTGAACGCAGACAAAAAAAAAAAAAAAAAAAAAAACAACGTTTTTAAAAAATTTCAAAAAAAAGCAATGTTATGGAGAAACATAAACTAAACAACATTTGCCTGGGCTTTACATCCAAATTATTTACCAAATTTGAATTAAAAATCAAATACAGAAAATAAACACTATGATAAAAATAAAAAAAAAATAAAAAGATAATTAAAATGAGTGAGTGTGCCAGCACCTTTACGACACGGCCATATTTGCCAATTTTTAATTATTTTTTGGCATTGAAAAATGCCCTGAAAATTGACAGATATGTAGTTTACATAATCAATAACTCATTAAAAAGTTTTTAAAAAATAATAAATTTGTTTAGGCCCCGAAATAAAGTGAAAACAAAAAGTTAAAAGTGAAAAAAAAACAAAATAGTGAGTGGGCGAGCACGTTTTGACACCCCCATCGTTGACGATTTTTAATGTTGTTTTGGCTTAGCAGAATGGCTTCAAAATTTATAGGCATGTAGGCTACATCATAGAGAACTCACAAAAAAAACATCAGAAAAAAAACCTTAGTTTTAGGCTCCGAAAACAAATTTGGCGGGGGTCGAACCTGGAGGTGTTCGGCCCCCGAACGTGACCCCGAATGCCCGAACGTTCGGGGGCCAGCCCAGGGGCCCCCGAACATTCGGTTAGGTAACCCTGATACTAATAATAAAAATAAAAAAAAATAAAAATTAGTAAGTGCACGAGCACGTTTTCGACACCGCTATCTTTGGTCAGTCTCGCGCTTAAAATAGCATGTGACCCTTATTTTAATTTCTACCAGAGCCTCGTTACTTAATTATGTGGTCATTTGGAGTTGTTCCTTTTCCGACCGTGTTAGGTTGTCGCGTCTGTCTGGTCCTAGTCGGTCAAATTTGATTACCTTACTAACCCTTGGTCCGTTTAAAGTACCATTTGGGCTGGGTCCCACTAACTCGCCCCTTGCAGTCGTGACGGTCCAGTCCAAAGGGGACTATCTGTCCTCCGGAGGTCGGTTCCACCTCGCCGTCTTTCTGTGGCTTCGACCCTGGGGAATTTTAACAGACGCGTTAAGGCCTCATTGACTACGGTCATGGACAATACTCGGCGCAGATTTGACATGGCGTGGAGGTTGACCACAACGAGTCAACTTTCGTTGCTGCGTCGTATCGCCTTCCGACACCGCTCACTACACACTTCGCAAAAAAAAAAGTGGTCCTATTTGAAAACTGTATGTGTCACAAGCCCCAATGACTACTGGCGAGTGCACTCACTGAGCACTCTCTTCATGCTGCTGGTCCATGCACCACTACCGCACAATCCCAACCGTTCACCAGCACTAGCCCAACCTCTAGACCACGCTGAAACTCGCCATAACTTCCGCAAAAAAAAAAATAACGGCGGGATTACCGCTCCCAGTATCACAAAAATTGGTAGCACTGTTGTCCAGCAGAACGCCGCCTGCTCACACAGTACAACGAAATAGCCCACTGTACCGCAAAAAATTAACAGCACTTCCCTTCAAAATAAAATTGTGGTTGCATCAAACAGTTCCAGCCGCAAGATCCCACCAGATGTATCACCATCATCGTGTCACTGATAAACACAAGCACAAAAAGTGTAAACGCTGCGCATCAATTCCGACAGCAGCTTCCCTCAAAATTTGTGCGGCGCAGCCTCCCCACTTAGTGAGTCACTTACTACCGCGTAGGTTGTTGCGCAACACCTCCTCGTCGTGGGTCTCTTGCTGCACAATCTGAGTTTGCCGCAACCTTACAACTATAGCTCACGCACAAGCGCGCAACACACGTACAAGGGTGGGGCAAGAAACTCCCAGTCTTTGGCTATGGCTGCCTCCTCTCCACTCTAGTGCTCATGCAGACCTCCAGCACCTCCACCCAATGGACCACCACTCCACCAGCATCCTCTCCCCTCCGGCAGTAACCATCCAGCATTCACATAAGTGAACATCCTAGCAGCATTGCCACACTTGTGAGGCTGCTGGGTGAAATGCTAACTTTTATAGCCACCTGAAGAACTGTGGGCAATCACTTGGCCCACAGTAAAAAAAACAGAGTTGGGTTGGACCCTTTATCTGAACTCACGATAAAGGGTCAAAATCGTTGATGTTCCCCTGGGGGAACGAGGACCTTCCAATCCTAAAAGCATCTGGTTTTCTTCCCAGACTTCAAGGATTGACCGTACCCAGTCAGACACTGAAGTCTGTTAAAAAACGAACAGGTGCAATTATTCCCACTCACACAAACATTTATATACTCACCTAGTCATTACCGCGACCACATTCATGGTCGTTTCTCATTCTCTTCCCCCTTTTCTTTATTTTTTTTCCTTTTCTTTCTTTTTTATTTTTTTTTTATTTTTACCCCCTCGTCTCTTCCTTTGTGTGGGGCAGCCTGTTGTCCAAAACAAACAGCCGCCCCCACTACCTCAAGTCATTTCACAGAGTCGAACTAGAGTCAAGCTCAACATGGTCTGCTACTTTGTGTGTCGCGTGCCTACACCTGGTGCAGGAAGGGTGTCAAATTTAGACGCCCAACTTCAGGCGCACCACTAATAGTTGTTGCCCATTCCAAAACGAATAGGTGCAACTTTGTTGACACGCAGCTTAGGGGGGAGAAATCCAAAACGAAAAAAATCTAAAATAAAATAAAAACAAAGAATAGAAAAAACAACAGTCACCCGTTACTTCGAAACACGTCATGTGGTGCTACGTTTTAGATTATATATATAAATCGAACGGGCGCAGATAGACTTGACACTCTGTTCAACAGAAAGTGCGTGAAGGGGGGAACAATGTGACAATGTATATTCTCATATTCTAGCGATAGGTCCATTCGATTTTGCTTATTCGGCCACTGAAACTTAGTCCGTTCATCAAAATGGACAGGCGCCTAAGTGATCTGTAATGACAAGATGGGAGAAGGGGTTCAAGAGAGAGAATTTAAAGAATAACAAAAGAGGGAAAAAAAAAATCTAGAAAAAAAAAAAAAAAAAACATAAGAAAAATATAGAAAACTGAAAAAAAATGAAACAACACTTAAGTCGAAAAAATAGCTG
>BFEA01000300.1:1502250-1513555 GCA_003427395.1 Chara braunii | reverse complement strand
CCCCCCCTTGATGCATAAAAAACATCATGAAAATCATGAATGAACCTGAAGTGGTGAACATCATGAATGGTATGAAAGCACCTCCCCCGGTGCTTTCAGACAATTCACAGTTTTCACCACTTCAAGATTGTTTATGATTTTTATGATGCATCAAAAAAACATTATGAAAATTATAAACGAACCTGAAGTGATGAAGATCATGAATGGTATGAAAGCATGAAAGCACCCCCCCTCCGGCCACCAGTGGTTGTTTTTAGACCATTCATGATCTTCACCACTTCAAGATCGTTCATGATTTTCATGATGCATAAAAAGTATCATGAAAATCATGAACGGACATGAAGTGGTGAAGATCATTAATGGCATGAAAGCACCGCCCCCCCTGACCACCGGGGAGTTCCTTTCAGACCATTCACGGTTTTCACTACTTCAAGATCGTTCACGATTTTCGTCATGCATAAAAAACATAATGAAAATCATGAACGAACCTGAAGTGGTGAAGATCATGAATGGCATGAAAACACTCCCCCCTCAGCCACCGGGGGGTTGCTTTCAGACCATTTATGGTTTTCGCCACTTCAAGATCGTTCATGATTTTCATGATGTATGAAGAGCATCCTGAAAATCATGAATAGACCTCAAGTGGTAAGGATCATGAATGGCATGAAAGCACCTCCCCCCCGCCACCAGGGGGGTGCTTTTAGATCAGTCATGGTCTTCACTTCAACATCATTAATGATTTTCATAATACATAAAGAGAATCATGAAAATCATGAACAAACTTGAAATGGTGAAGATCATGAATGTTATGAACGCAACCCCCCCCCCTTGTGTGCTTTAAGACCATTCATGGTCTTCACCACATCAACATCATTCGTGATTTTCATGATGCATAAAGAACATCATGAAAATCATGAACAGACTTGAAGTGGTGAAGATCATGAATGGTATGAAAGCAGCCCCCCGGCCACCGGGGGGGTGTTTTCTGATACCCTTAACGCATCATGAAAATCATGAACGATCTTGAAGTTGTGACGGTCATGAATGGTATGAACGCACCCCCCCACCTGAATGCATTAACAACATCACGAAAAATCACGAGCGAACCTGAAGTGGTGAAGATCATGAATAGTACGAAAACATCCCTCCCGACCACCTTGGGAGGTACTTTCTGACCATTCATGATTTTCACTACTTCAAGTTCATTCATGATTCTCATGATGCATAAAGAGCATCATAAAAATGATGAACCGACCTGAAGTCATGAAGGTTATGAATGATATGAAAGTACCTCCCCCAGATGAATAAAAAACATTATGAAAATAATGAACAAACCTAAAATGTTGAAGAACATGAATGGAATGAAAGTACCCCCCCTGATTTTCATGATGCGTAAAAAACATCATGAAAATCATAGAGGAACCTGAAGTGGTAAACACCATGAATGGTATGAAAACAACCCCCTCGGACACCTACTGATGCAACCTGAAAATCATGAAAAACCCTAAGTGGTAAAGACCATGAATGATCCGAAAGGACCCCCCTTATCATCAACCAATGCAACCTGAAAATCATGAAGATATATATATCCTGAACAATATAAATGTTATTAACCTCTTCTCGTACAGGAGGGTTAGGTCTCAATCTTGGTCCAGCATAGTTTGGTTGATCGAGTCAGGTCTACGACTCATCGTGTTGTTATCTTAGCGACAGTGCCCTAGTTGGTTACGCAACGATAGGCAACATTTCGTGATAAAACACCCTATCAA
Organism: Chara braunii; assembly: GCA_003427395.1. Lineage (NCBI taxonomy): Eukaryota > Viridiplantae > Streptophyta > Charophyceae > Charales > Characeae > Chara > Chara braunii. The sequence goes on along the minus strand of BFEA01000300.1, from coordinate 1,511,786 downwards.
GACTCAAAAGATACAACAAACTCGACCCTTATCCCTCTGACATCCCACGGGAGTGAAACTCGCTGAGGCATCCACACCCCTCAAACTTTACCCTTTGGTGAGACGTGGACCCGGTGCCAGGTTACGCCGGTCAATAATCAACACTAGGGGTTGCGTCCTAGTGATGCTAAGAAACTACTCCATAACTGACTATCATCACGTATGCCTTAGGATAAACAACATAATGGTTGGATGGAGTGTCACAATAACTCAGGTCTGCTGCGAGACTACGGAAAGGTCTGACTCACTCAAAGACATTTACCAGTTCTCTATGGGACAACATTGACATCAAGGCACCCTCTCAGAAAAAGGAAAAAAAAAATAACCGTCAGACTCACAGGATTGTGGTCTCCCTTGCTTGATCAAAGTAAAACAAACCACACATCTTAAACACATCTTTCAAAATTTTACCAATTTGCAACATCCTAAAATTTCATCAATGAAAAGAAATTTATTGGTATTTCTCGTTAGACTTTATCATTCAGACTGCTTTCCATACCATTAAATTTTTTTAACCACCTTCGGTTGAAGGGGAGTCAACCATAAAACTTTTCAATCATCCTTTCACTTGAGGGTGAATCATCCATATAATCTTTAAAACATCTTCCACTTGAAGATGAGTCCAAATGAAACAATAATCACCTTCTCTTTAAAAGGTAGTCAACCGTAAAACCACTCGTCACTAAAAGACCAATTTGTGCATTTTTGTCACAACTCAACAAATAACATACGGCATGGACAAGCATTCGAGTCTCAAAAGACTCATAGATTCCTTCGGATTTTTCACACTTTTTCAACAAAGGAATTGCACCCCCCCTTCTTATATTCAAACCCATCGTCTGACCATAGGAAGACTGCTCGAGTATACCGAAAAGTAGACAGTTTACACTTTGCACATTCATAAACCAAACGAGATGAATCATGTACATCTCTCACATAAAAATCATTATGCATTGGGGTAAGTCCACACTTGTCGCGGTAATTGTGATCGCAATATACAGAAAGATAGTCTCATAGTTTCTGATATACTCGGAGTTGGGGTATTCCAACTAAAAAATTGTAACAAAAATAGTCTTAACCAAATATGGGACCCCATAGCCTCAATATCCCTAGATACCCCACAATGTTATGGTCTCCATGACCAAGGTCAACAATAGTCTGCCCATCATAGACAAATGTCTCGCATACTCCGTTCATTACTATGCTGACACTCCCCTTTTTACAATCCCTACTCTTGAAGTCTTAGCTTCAAGTTATCTTTTACTAAAATATACCACAATAATAATATGCTTGCGAATATCATGATTCATAGCTATAATTACCTATGAAAAATGATATATTACCTTAGTAATTGATATTAATAATAAGTTATTAATAACCATAAAAGATTAATCATGAATGAATAAACATTATTAACAAATTACTAACTAAAAGTATGTACATATACATCATAATGATAAAGGCTTATATCAACAATTATATCATATAATAGATACATAATGAGCAAGGTGAAATCTAACAACAATTAGCACTCTCAAACGTAATAATGATGAGAATACTACGCTCTACTCCCTGACCTTGACAAAAGTATATGATGTTGAGGGGCAGTGTAATCCTTTTCAAAGTGGATAACATCTTGAATCCTTAAACCCCGTTGTCGGCATGATACCCTTACAAGGGTATCCGCCCTGATTTTTGCAAGTGACAGAAATAAACATTTAGTTGGAAGTTGGGTGGAAAAATTGGGTGCGTCATGCGAGTCGCGACCAGTTTATCTTTAAGACCGACCGTGTTTTCAGAAAGCAAGTGTGTGGACGCGCAGATTTGAGGCGCGCGTGATTGCTCTTATTTTAATATTTGTCATCATGGTCGACGTCGGGTTTGACCGCGGGTGCCACCGTAGCTATTTTAGATGTTAGTTGGAAAAACTTGGATTCAGGTAACGTGTGGCATAGTAAGGCATTTTGATTCGCTATATGGCAACATGACTTCAACGTGGTGAGCGGTGTGAGCGGCAGCTGTAGGCGGAGCCTGACCCCACCCGTGATGAGCGTCTCGTTTCGAAGGCCTTGAGTACAGTTGCAGGACAAAGTAAGACTTTAGGGCGCCTGACAAACCGATATACGGCGCAAAAGTCATTTATACAACATCCTGAAGAAAACTAAGGGGTTGAGGGCCCGACGGGGCTATCCCCCTTGTTTTTTGCTATTGACCTTGGCAACAGACCTGATAGGCGGGACCGAGGGGTGTCGACAGTTCCCTCTTTTTCCCAAGCCTGGTTCCTTTTTTTTTCCTTTTCTTTTATCCCCTTTTATTTGTAACTGGCCCCGACACCGGTACTAGGACCGAAACATGGTATAGATATCGATACCGACGCAACATAGTTGACACACTTGTGAAATGTCGAGCGTTGAATGTGAAGTTCAACGTGCACCAGAGTCGGTGGGTGATTAGCCCACATAAGCGGAAAAAAACTAAGTGGCGGGACCCTCTGCACATGCACCGCCCGTCGCCCACAATCTGCAAAAAGAGGTTTGAGTGTGAGCATGCCTGTTGGGACCCGAAAAAAGACGAACCGTTCATGGACGGAGTGGCCCATGGCACAGTGGGGAGGCACACAGCTGTAGCCAACTGGTCACATAGAACCCCCCTACACTTCGAACCTCAAAGTTCTCATTTGAATATTTACTACTACCACAAAGATCTGCATGGGGACTTGTTTTACCTTGGCGCACATTCACAGTAGGCGTTGCGCCCTCCTACTCGTCGTGGCATTGGAGTTGCGACGACGACCGAGCATAGGTCGCATGCTTCAAAGCCATCCTTCGGGGCTGATTAGATTGGCAAGGGAGTTGTTACACACTTTTTAGCAAATTTCGACTTCCATGACCTCCGTTCTACTAACTGCATCAATCATCACTGTTTGTGGTGTATGGGTTAGCGCGCAGGTTGACACGGACAAGGGTAGAGGCACCGAGGAGAAGGCTCGCGGCGATACTGACGTGCAAATCGTTCGTCGAACTTGGGTATAGGGGCAAAATACTAATTGAACCGTCTAATTGTTGGTTCCCTCCGAAGTTGCCTAAAGATAGCCAGAGTCGATGAACAGTTTGTTCGTCCGCCGCAGGGTCTCCCAGTAACGAGCACTACACTAGGAATAACGGTAGAAATAAAAATGAATGACAATAGCAAGGATCCGTGTCGGGTACATTCAGCGATAGGAGAGGGTAGAAAACGAACACAGCAGAGCTTAGGATAGACGACCTGCTCGATCCCTGATGCAAAAGGGAGAGGGAAGAGTCGTCACAGGGTTTTTGCCCCCGGTGAAATGAATGGTGGGATCAAATTTTCAGTTAGTAAAAACTCTCAAGAAGTTAGAAGGGGAAAGACGTGCGTGAGAATTATGAAAGAAGAACGTAAAAGTTGTTGATCTCGGTCCATCCTTGATCGATTTCGATAGGGGAAAGCTTCACACAAAGTTTTTTTCAGCAGAACAAATCCGGGTACAGTGTTGGGTTTCTAACGCTATAAGTACTCTGATAATCCAGACAAAGTGATAATTTTTGTTAATGGTATTGGATGAGTGAGCGATAAGTGGTGTGTTGATGGTTGTAGTGGGATTGCACGGTTGCATGGCACTGCGTGGTGGAGACGTAAGTGTACGTTGGCACCTAGTAGTAGCAACAACAATTACAAATATGTGGATCGAGGTATCATAGAGTAATTTGGATGACACTTTGCGTATCTAATGCCTTAGATTGACCGTCGTTTGCATTGATGTGACTCCACGTATCCGGTTACCCGATCAAGGATCTTTGGTACTTGAACACAACCGCCAAGCTACCTAAGTTGTCATGATAGTGCAATGGTACGCTGACGCTAGGAAATAACTTAGATCGTGGAAAAACATTTATCGCTTACCAAAATATTTTCGTAAGGGAAGCCATAAACATTTTATTTAACTAAGTGTCCGAGTTTATCATTATGAGATTAACCCTTTAAGCCTATCTTTGAAATTCATCAAACTTCGTTTAAGAAAGTCTATTTAAATGTTGACTCATGTAAGATTATGTACTCGATGCCATTCATTTGAATCTTATTCATTTGTAACTAGCCACTTGAGTTATCTATCTGATTTTGAGTTATCAATCTGATTTTACTTGCTTAAATACAAGCCCTTTTAATTTATTTGTACAAGCTAATCAATCTGAACTATCCATTTATATATATTTCAGTATGAATCTATATGTCTGGGTTGAGCTCTTAAAGAGGGGACGAAACGTTACACATAATCCACGTCCGATGCGGATTCGGAGGTGAATAGAGTGATCAACTTCTTAAGAAAGTGAAATTTCGCACAAAATGGTCAATGTATGAAGTCTACACTAAAGAAAGTTGCAATCCTAAGATATTATTTCCCTGGAAGGTGGCTTAAAAAAAATAATTATTTTATTTTGTAAGTAGTAGTGAGGCCCACGCCGGAACTGTGTTCCTGGTTTATAGTGGGGTGTTGTCGTCTAACCCTTTCGTGGTAAAATAACTACATTACTATTGAATTAGAGGAAAGTGTTTAAACTTTGTCAGAACATGGCTTATGAGGGAAGCAATTAGTGTCTGCCACAGAGAGGTAAGGGGTGAATCCCGAACTATTTTTTTGTTAAGTGGGTTCATCTCACACGAAGGGACAACACTTCTCGACGCATGTATGGTGAGGTTGTCTACCTTATTGGCAAGGGGCTACAAGGAGCAAGTGTTGAAACTAGAGGGATAAGCAGTGAGGCTTGATTCTTGAGTGGAGCTCAAGAATAAGATGTTACCCTTTTAAAAAAGGATTACACTACCCCTCGACAAAATATATTTCTGTCAAAGCCTGGGAAGTAGAATATAATATTTTCATTTGCATTTACAAGCCTTTTATGGTTGGAAAATTTTACTTCACCATGACATCATTATTATTTGTAATGATTATTTATTTCTTCATTATGATGCATAGTATTGCAAAATATTGTTGTTGTTATTCCCTTAAAAATTTGATAGTTATAGTCATTGAGAGTGATGAATTTTAGGTAGGCGGAATCCTGTATAAGTGATGGGAAGCGTGATGTTGGACGTTCGTCTGTGTTGGGTAGAATCCGGACAAGGCAGAGGCAAAAGGAGATGCTGTATGCAAATAGGATCCCAACATGACCAGGTCAGTTGAAACAGAGGGAGAGATTAAGACCATGTGGGTTGCAGGTGATGAGGCATAGGAAAAATGAAATGGACCTTGCCAAGGTGCTCGGCCAGATGCATCAGCAGACGAAATTCGGAGGAGAGAGAGAGAGAGAGAGAGAGAGAGAGAGAGAGAGAGAGAGAGAGAGAGAGAGAGAGAGAGAGAGAGAAAGAGAAAGAGAGAGAATGGTGCTTACCTCGATGTAATCGTGGTGTAGGAGGAATGAAATGTGGGGTTGCGCCACCAAGCTGCCCGCGATTCAATTTTATTTTTCATTATTAGTTTTATTTTGTGAATCTACTTGGAAGAAAGGTCAGGTGCCCTCCTATGTTGTGACGACAAATCCGTGGTCACTGCGATGGTCCTCGGGGTCTACAACTGCTTGTTCAAGATGTTGGCAGTGTCCTCTTTCCGGTTATCATGAAACCTAGATTGAGAAGTTCAACATGCATGTAAGCTGGACGGTGTCTGCGAACCAACCTCGACCCACTGTGAGACGTTTCGAGTGTGAGCAGGCATGTCGTCCCCTGGAAGATGGTGAATCAAGCCTGAGCAGAGCGAGGCTAGAGGCGTTGTTGGTGCGAATACCCTTACAAGGATATCCGCCCTGTTTTTTGCAAGTGATAAAAAATAGGTTGAATTTAAAGTATGAGTACACCGCGCGAGTCGCAACTGTGTCTGATATTTACGTTGACCGAATGGTTGACTAGAGTAGAGAGTGTGTGGGCGCACAGACTTAAGGCGCACGTGATCTCTTCTTTTGTTGATGATTGTAAAGCTAGCATGGTTACCAACCAAATTTTGTTTTTTGATTTACACTAGGATTAAATAGTATTTTGTTTTGACTGATACGTTTGACTGCGGTATGTGCGCTCGTACGAAGAACAGCTTCGGCGAAAGTGCAACCCCGAGTAATGGTCAAAATATGCAAGGAAATAAACGGGCGGCAGGGCGCAGGGCTTAGCAGCTGTGGACTAGTTGATAAGCCGAGGTGTGGCTGTGGAACATTTGAGTAGGCTCATGCGCTATGTGGTATCCGCTTATATAGGTGTCCAGTAGTGAGAGGCTCAGCCTTGGGCCTAACACTATTGGTTACGGTGTCGGACCTTCAACAAAGAGATTCAGGGATCTAGGCCAGCGGCGACGGCATAGGGGTATTGGAACAGCGTGGAGAGGACGAGGAGTTGAGGGTCCGACGGGGCTATTCCCCTTGGTCTTGCTGTCGGCGGAGTCGGGGCGGTATTAGTGGATCCTTTTTTTTTTCGCCTGTCATTTTTTTACAGTTAAAATTTTCGAAGTGTTTTATTATTTAACGTATTATTATTATTATTATTATTATTTTGCTCCAGCGTTCCTTGAATTGGACGAGACGCCGAATTTAGGGGCCATCCAGGCGGTCGAGAACCTTGAGCACGCACCTCCTTTGGTTGACCTACGGTTTCCTTATGTATTCGGGATGTTAGCGAAATTTTTTTGTCCTGACTGCTTGGAAATGTGGACCGAGGAGTTCAACGTGCCTGCGAGCATGGGTGATTGGCCCACGGTCGGAAGGGACTTTGGTAGCGAGGGCCCGTTGCGGGTGCCCGGCCTTTCGCCCATGGTCTGTTGTGAGTGGTTTAAGTGTGTGCGTGCCCGTTGGGACGTGAAAAATGGCGGGTCATGCACTAGGGCAGGCAGCAGACTGCAAGGGCCAGCCACACGGAGCCCTTCCCTACTTCGGTTTTCAAAGTTCTCATTTGAATATTTGCTACTACTACCAAAATCTGCATTGAGGCCCACCTCGCCTAGGGCCGTGTTATAGGCTTGGAGCGGGTCTGCGCCTCCGTCCTCGCGATTTGCGTACTTGTGTGCGAGTTCGCCCATTGGGGACTTGAAATGGTAGGGAACTCTGACCGAGCAGGGTGAACCAATGAAGTTGTGGGGAAGTTTGCAACGCTCACAGACGTGCAAATCCGTCGTAGAGCTTGGGTATAGGGCAGAAAGACTAGTCGGACCGTCCAATGTCAGTTTTCTCTCCGTAGTTTCCCGCAGGGTAGTAGTCGAAATGAAAGAGTGGTCCTACCGCTTGACTGTGTGACCGAGCGCTACGACGGAGGCGACGGGCACGAACGGGACAAGGGACGACGAGGGGGACAGGGCGATGCAACTCAGCAAGGTGAAGGGTGAAGTTGGACGAAAAGTCGCACCAGATACATTTACGGTGTAGATGATGGAGAATGTGAATGGTAAGGTCGAAGTTACGTAACTCACTCGACTCTTATCGGAATTGAGTGATCTAAAGTGCCACGCGGGGGTTTTCGATCATTGTGAATGCACTGGTGTTGTTAGTTTCAACTAGAAGTTAGTGGTTTAGTCAGAATAGGTGTTAGAGGGTGCGTGAATGCAACGAAGATGGTGGAGATGGCTACGAAGGGGAAGAAACTCGTTTTCGTTCATTCCTCAACGAATCGAGCAAAGTAGAGGTCGAGATGGGGGGTTTTAAGCAAGGCGATCCTGATGGTGGGGTCGGATTAGGACGAGGAATAGTGTAGGGATAGATAGGAAGAAAAATGTGTGCGTCGAGGAGTCTGGTAGAGTCAGGAAGAAGAAGGAGAGGGCGTATAAGGTCATATAATCTCGATTCCTAACAAATATCGACAAAGTAAAAGCCGAATCCGTGGTTTCTGGGCAGGGCGAGTTCATTGATAAACTTAGTTTCGAGGACTTGTTAGAAGATATAGAGTTAGAAAGAAGAATGGTGTGGAATCCAGACCGCTATTTGATCGTTGTTGACGAAAGAAAGTTCCATGTTAAAGTTTTGGATCGTCGTGAGGGCGATGGCGATGTCTGTTTTGGTAGTAACGGACAGGTTTGAGCCGCAGTAGTGATTAGAGTTGCACACAGGAAAAAAATTCTTAAGTAACAATGTATCTTCTCGTGTTCTAGCGGAAGATTCATTCTTCTGTTGAAGGAAGCACGAGGAAAACGACCGTACTCATGGCAAAGCAACGTGTGCATTAGACCCCGATCTGACGGAAGATTCGCTCTCATTTTGCACGCTTGATCAGTAATGGAGCACGACCCATTACTGCATGCCCTGATCGTCATCGCTATCAGTTTTTACCAAAGGCAGGTCTTGGATGTTGCCGTGAGTGCCTCGGCTAGGAGGGAATTCGTGGAGAGGGGCCGCGCAGAGAGAGAGAGAGAGAGAGAGAGAGAGAGAGAGAGAGAGAGAGAGAGAGAGAGAGAGAGAGAGAAAGAGAGAGAGAGAAGAGAAAAAATGGTGGAGATGGCTACGAAGGGGGGGGAAATCATTCTCTGTCCATATCGCCCCGATATTTCAGGCAAGTGTAGTAGTTAATAGTTTCTACACAATGCTTAAGGCAGTCCTTTGAGAAAGACAAAAGGTCAACATACGAGCGCTTCCCTTACCACGTGTGTCTTCCTTACTATCGTTACACGCCCACAGTTGCCTCAACACACATTTCTCTGTGTTTGGACAACATGCAACGTCCCATTGATGAGGGACATGTCGAGGAATTTCTCTGGGCAGACGTTTTCTTGTCCTTATTTGAATATCCATAAGCTTGAACGTAAGTTTTGCTTGTTTCAAGATCGCCTCTAGCTCTTCAACCCTCTGCTTCAGACGATTTTTTTCGGTGTGATATCGATACAAACCGTTAAACAACCATAACACGCTATACATGTTGTGTTCCTAATTCACCTTCATTACCGATACGTTCTTCTCGTAACGGTCCCTCAACGTTATTATCTCTCTACCCAACTCTCTCTGCTCACACAATTCGGTTGTCAGTTTATCAATGTGCTCCTATTGTTTTTAAACTATGTCGGCCCAACACTCATGCATCGTGGCTCTCGCTCTGTCCTGACCTCTGTTCATGTTGCATGGGTTCGCAACCATTTTGGCGGTGTATGGACTATTGGGTGTGCCCTGGTTTGTCTACTTTGTTGATATCCGGAAAAATGAACTACAGAAAGAGAGAATGACAGAGATCTCACAAATGATTCATATCATTTATGTCATTGTCAGTTGTGCCCATGTCAGAATTTTTTTTTTCCGTTAATATAATTTCTTTTGCCACAAAGAAATAAAATGAGAGACATATATATACAAAGAGAGAGAGAGAAAGAGCATAATGATGGGTATTGCTACCCCTTTAAACACATTGTCATCATAAAAGTCCATACATCTCTGAGAGAGAGAAAGAGAGAGAGAGAGAGAGAGAGAGAGAGAGAGAGAGAGAGAGAGAGAGAGAGAGAGAGAGAGAGAGAGAGAGAGAGAGAG
>BFEA01000300.1:1470191-1491551 GCA_003427395.1 Chara braunii | reverse complement strand
TTTTTTTTTTTTTTTTTGGACCTTCCTTGGTCCTTGCACGGGCTGGCCACCCGGGACCCGGGCGGCCCGGCTGGTAGCCTAGTATATATATATATCATCTTAATTAATCTCTACACATCTTTTGTTTTTGCTTAATGTCTGTTTCTCTCTCCGCATTGAAGTTTACCAGCATAACTTGTAGTGAAGATGGTAAGATATTTTTAATGCCCCGAAATTAAGGAAAAACATAACGTGAAAAGAGAGAAAATAATAGAAATAAATTTTGAATAAATAATACAAATAAAGTGTGAAAAAATAATAATTGTTTTCATGCCCCGAAATAAAGGGAAAATATAAAGCAAAAAGAGAAAAAAAACAAATTAGTGAGTGGGCAAGCAAGTTTGGACACCACCATCTTTGAGGATTTTTCATATTTTTATGGATGAATAAAATGGCTTCAAAATTGAGAGGGAGATACCTTATATCACAAAGAAATCACACAAACCATTTCAAAAAATAATAATAACATTTTGGTGTTAAAATATGTTTTTGTGGGGCTCGAACCTCTTCAAGTTCGGGCCTCGTACGGAGACCCGAACGCCCGAATGTTCGGGGGTCAGCTTAGGGGCCTCCGTACGTTCGGCCTGACAACCCTGGCGTAGTTAAAAAAAGGGAAAAAAAAAACCTGGCTAGTGTCGTCAGCACAACTCCGGGTTGAATTTTGAGATCACCAGCCTCGGTAAATTTTAATTTAATATTGTGTATTCTTCATATATATATATACATATATATACCCAGCGACGCATTGCTTATCTCAGCCCCCTTGGCATGGCCCCATGATGTTTTTATACGAAGGCAAAAGAAATCAGCGGCCTAGCTCAGTTCCTAACACATGCAAGTGTCATTCAGGAGGTGTTGGGTTCAGTCCCCATTGGCCTCATGTACCTTCCTGGCCTAGCTCGGCGCCTAACACATGCAAGTGTCATTCGGGAGGTATTGAGTTCAGTCCCCATTGGCCTCATGTACCTTCCTGGGCAAGCTCGGCGTCCGTCACCGAAAGATAAGCCATTCGCCCCCCCAGAGCGATATTCAGCACAAACTGTGGATGTTAGTAGGGGGAACCGGAGGGGAGGCACAACAACTGCCCTATCAAAGAAGTGCTACCGGATGACGCCTGTCCAGTATCGCTGGACTGCAAGTCCGGTGCAACACCCGCATGTTCCCTTGTTGGAGGCTTGAACATGGGTTGGCTGCTACGGGGTTCCCTGTAGTACTATAGTGATAATTAAAAAAAAGGCCTGAAAGACCATCTCTAGTCCAGATTTGACAAGTATCTGAAATGGTTCGGGCATCAAAGAATTAGCCTTTCAAAAAAAAAAAAAAACGAAAAATATATCATCAACTGTTTTTTTTTTTTTAATTTGCTTTTTCCTCGGCGTACAACTGTATGCATATTTCTCTCAATTTTTAACTGCTTTCTGCCATGTCAGGAAACATATCTTTTCCATCTTTCACGACCTACCTAACACTAGTCCTAAGCCTATACATGAGACCCCTATTAGCATAGCTATCTACCTCTGGTGAAGGGAGGTTACCTCTCTCGGTGGAGGGAGGGAATTACATGTCGCCCCTTGCCCTAGTGCTTTAGATGGTGCAGAGTTGGGGCTGTTGGTGGGGGCCACAACAATGTTGTCCAGCTGCGACGAAAAAAAATAAAACCTAAAAAAACAATGGACCTCCCCGTTCGAAAATCAAATTTCGAATTGGATCTGGGAACATGACTACGGTGACGCGGGGCAGATGACGTTCATACTTGCGACGGTGGAAACAAGCATTTGCAGCGGTGCAATCGAGTCGTCATAAGTCATTTGAAATGAGAGAGCGCCTTGCAAAGGTTCATTGTCATCGCCTCCTCCTGGTGCCGCGCGTATATGTGAAGTTCAACACACGTTGGCGACTTGGCGATGAACTTACCAAGTCGCACAAACAGTATGGACATGCGCCACAACAACATGAGCAACTCATCCGACATAAGCAAAAGTTTCACACAGTTGGGAACTGGGGGCCAAATAACACCACAAAAACACTAAATTATGTTGGACCGGCCTGCAGTACAGAACCACCACACACACACACACACACACACACACACACACACACACACACACACACACACACACACACACACACACACTCGACAACTGATCATGTATCAAAATGCGGGTCAACAACCATGTTGAAAACTTGTTGGGAAAAAGTTCGAGACCTATAGGAAACCATGTTGGACTCGTTGAGTCAAAGTTGGAGACCTGTAGGAAACCGCGTTCGACTCGTTGAGAAAAAATTGATAATGTTGTGAAGTAGTTGAACACGGCTGAAGACCCGCTTTCAACAGCTGGTCACAACCCTTGTGTCCTCAATAAGTTAAATATTAAAATTAAAATTTGTTGGAATTTGACGACAATTTTTATGTTGCAGGTATGAACCTATGTACCACCCACTCTCCGCAGGGTGCGGAAGAGGGTGTGGTTCTCAACCACCTTGGCGGTTGTCTAACATCGATAGATTAACCCCTCTAGCTGACACTTGAGTGTCGAACGCGGCCCTCGAGATTATCGAGGACCACGTAATTATGGGTACTATATGTTACTCCATCATTGCGACTGCCTGCGTACGTCTTTATTGCTAGTCGATACGAGAAAGCCTTGCGTCCACGCAATTTTATACTAAGTCTCGAGCGTGTCGCTTAACTAATTTCCACGTCGGAAAGTTATGGGTTGGATACTGAAGGGACTATGAATATTTGCTGTGTAATTTGAATGTTTTTTTATTTTTATTTTTAATGTTTTAAAGCATGGTGTGCCGCGTGGTGAGTGGGATGCGTCCTAGTCGACCGACGACGAGTCGCGCTTAGGACTTCAGCCCCTCAATGTGTCGGTTCGCGTGCGGGTCCGATAAAGCCGTGGAACCACGCGAACCCCCTATGCTACAACGTAGGAGAAACGCCGTCGACCGACTCACCTCTGCGATTGCAACTGATTAATTTTCGTAATGTAGACTGGTAACTCGGTGGTGATACGCTCACCGAAGGGAGGTGACAACTCCCTCAAGTGGAGGTAATGTTGGAGGTAAAGTTGTACCTCGCGTAGGCCCTATCCTGTCGTAGGGGCTCGCTAGAGGTATGGTTGCCGCACTCACAGGAGCGACTGCGAAAGCTCCATTTAGTATTCACGATTACGACAACTCTTGAGTGACGTGGCCAGGAGGGTCCCGCCCTGCACGGGAACGGTGCGCTCGAGAACGTTACTAGTGAAGGCTCACATAAGTATGAACGTGCAGATCGTTGTCAGACTAGAATCGGGGGAAGCCGACAACCGCTGTTAGGTGGGAAATTAGCTGGAGCGGACATCTATTGGAAGATAGTGCAGGTGTCCTAAGATGTACTTTACAAAAACAAAAATCCTATGAAAAGCATGAGGGCAAAAACTCAGTTGATTCTTACTTTCGGTGCGAATACAAGTTGTGAGGCACATACCAGGTTTTGGTAGTGATCTTCACGCTCGATATATCAGTATAAACTTCGATTTGTTGATGCTCACACCGAAGAGAGTAGTGTCTGTTCGCAATCTAGGCGCCCTTGCTGACAACTGAGATTCGTGTTTTGACATGCCTTTGATGCCATGTCGATGCCTTTCTGGTTTCGGGACAGGTTCCGACTACCTAATGTGGTTTGTAGTCGGTGACTGTCAGCAACCGGGCATCGATGTGCACCCAACGTTTTGTTGTGATTAGACTTTGAATTTGACGGACGCCTATTGGAAACTTACTGTATGCTAACTAGTCTTTCACTCGTTGTAAGCCCGTTTGTGGGTGCACAACCTGCCAGTCATTATCTGTTGGGAGGGGGGCTGAAAGAGTAAACTGTTGAGAGGAGGCAACGACTTTTAGTTAAGTTAGCAACTTTGTTGTTGCTCAGAATTGGTTGTTTTGCCGTTGCTTAAAGGGCCGACCTCCCAGTATCTCCCACTACGCTATTGTCATGTCGTGAACTAGATGCGGTAGAACGGTCGTTGCGCCTTTCAGTATACACTCTCTGCACCTTGCAATACACATTGTTGTACATTTCACTGTGCACCACGTTGTTCCTAGTTGTGCGTTGCTGGTGTGCATCGCTACTGTTCCTTTCTACGACAGGGTTGTTGGTGAAGTACCATTGTTCAGGGTTGTTATAGCCTATACTCGAATTCAACACAGGGGTGTGTTTTATTCAAACGAAGTCTTTCCAGGCTGCGTAACTGCGGTCTGGCAAGAGAGAAGACATTGTAGCTTTGAAGGGGCGATTAGGCTCATCAAGGGGTTCACCGCTGCAAATCAAAGGATCGTCTGAATGCGGTTCTCCTTCTGACTGACCATTATTACTGCGTTTATTGGCCGCCATTGCGGACCCTCGGGCGATTGAAGGTATAAAGGCCCTCTCCTGCGAGTTGAGTTTGTCCTACTCTTGTATCTCGAGCATCTAAAACCATTCCTTTTATCCTTCTTACTCTAAGTCTAGTCTGTGGTTACGAGAGGAAGGCGACAAGCGGTATTGCAACCCGTAGGACCGCATCAAAACTCTGGGGGAGTCTGCCCACCAATTGCGAAAGCTCTACCAGAACTCAGGAGAAGTTACGGAGGCAGGGAATCGAGAGGTAATTTTTCGACTCCCTCTATAAACCTATGCTAAAAACCTTTATGAGTACATTTCTCTATGGATTCCTGATTATGCTGAATGCATCCCTACACATTTTTATGTTTGACTTTTCTTGACTAAGTCAGAATAAACTCAAGGAATGCATGCTCAAACTTCATTTTTTTTTTTTTTTGCTCGTCTAAAGTCCGGCAGAGAGGGATGAACTGGAGGAAGGTGGGAGAAAGGTGGTTTTGCTTGCAATGATTGAGTCTCTCTTGTTTATTTTTGTTTCCTCTGTAGCCAAACAATGTGGCTTCGGTTAGACTTGACTATCGTATTGTTTGTTTTTCTGACAGTTAGACAATGTGGGTTCTGTGGTGTCTGATTGTCGTACCCTCGTAAGTTGTTATCTAAGCAACCAGACAATATGGCTTCAGCCAGGTTTGGTTACGGTCCTCGTGGTGACGTGTCTGTTGAAAGAGTTTAAAAGTTGGCTGATGTGGATTTCGTCATATCCAACTACTTGTTTCTTTCTGAGGAACGTTTTGACTGAAGACTAAGCAATGTGACTTTAGTTTGGTTTAGTCTGAAGTCACGCATATAAAGAGAAACATGAAATCTAATTTTCTATATATATGTGTTATTTTTTTTTATTATTGAGCAAGCTAGTTAGACAATGTGGCTTCGGTTTGGTGTAACTATGGTCTATCACAAAAAAAAAGAAAAAAAAAAAAGGTATTTTAAGACGAACTGAACAATGTGGATTAAGTTTGGCTCAGTCCTGGTCTTCAAAAGAAAAAGGTTTCGACAATTGTTATAAACTTGGATATTAAACACTTGGTAGGACTAGACAATGTGGCTTCGGTTTTGTCTAGTTAATTGCCTAATGAAGAGAGAAGTAATAGTGCCCTTTGTTTTTTGTATACACAAACAAAGGTTAAACAATTTGGTTTCAGTCTGGCTTAACCTTCTTATGTCATATGTAAGTTGGGGCATTGGGGTTTTACTCAACTGAGAGATGATGAACTACTTGTATGAAAACAACTTGAGGAACTAGTGAGAGTACTTACTCATTGTGGTATAGACTTGCATATGGTTGAGTGCGAGCTCTACTTGTTTTGAGTCGTGACTTTTATAAGTAGTGCTTTGGATGCTCCCATGTGTTGGAGCTGTAGGAGTTAGTTCAATTCTTTTATTTTTTTAGTTGAATTTACTTTGATTCATATTTCAATATTTTATGGGATAAACTTTATTTCTCATATCTGTCTTTGTATAAATTTTGGAATGACACTTCTTTTATGGGAAGCGTTGCCGAAATTTTTGCAAATTCAAGGACTTAGTTAAATTTTGTCCCCTACAAAGTTTAACTTTTTATAACTTCATATATGACTTAGTGACAATCTGGGAAGTCTCTCTTCTTAAAGGAGGTACTGCCCAAATTTTACTAATTCAAAGTTAGCCAAATTTGGTTTTGTAAAGTCAGAGTTACTTTTCGGATTTCATACTTAGCTTTGTATAAATTTTGAAAAAACATTTTTTATACGAACAACGCTGCCGAAATTTTTACAAATCTAAAGAGATAGTTAAAATTTTGTCCTGACAGACTTCAGATTTTCCCGAGTTCATATTTAACTTAATATAAATCTGGGAAGTTTACCTCCCTAAAGGAGATGCTGCCTAAATTTTTACTATATCAAAGAGTTAAACAAAATTTGACCTCTAAAGTTAGAAGATCACTTTCAAATATTATATTCAGTTTTATATAAATTTTGCAAAGGAACTTTTCATACGGGAAATGCCGAAATTTCATGAAAACTAGAGGAGTTGAGATGTTTTAGAACCTTGAGAGTTTGACAAGTCTGCTCTCGCATAGGGGAAACACTGTCAAGATTATCAGAAGTGAGATACAAAGAGACGATTATTTAATAATCACTCAAGCATAGCTTGGACACTCACATGCGTTGTGTTGCAGGTCGCTCTTATTCAAATTGATTCAAGGCTTAACGAGCTTCAAGTTGATCCTACGAGGGTCGTCTTCTGTTATCATTTAACAACACGTCGGTTTTCGACTCAACTCTAATTCATTCTCGCTACTCAACCTAAGACCTTAGCCCTTGTGAGTTGAATTGTTTCTTTGGGTTTTTACCCGATCTTTTATTAAATGATCATTTGAAAAAGACTTAGTATTTTATTATGGAAGGTTGGACAAAGGTTGGGGCTTGTGTGGGTAAGGTAAAGGGGTGTGAGCGCAGAGAGTGGTTGAAGTTAACCCCGTGTAGTGTGTGGTTTGTTGATGTTGACGTTGAATTGTTGATGTGATTGCATGTATGTTTTGAGAGTTCAAATCCATATTTGATTTTGTCAATGATCATACACACATTTTTGAAGGAAGTCACACGTGATTATGAGAGTGATCGTCTTGCATCTTATAACCCTTTATATTTATATGTCCTAGCGTTTGCATGACCTATTGAGGTCGTGTGTAATGATCAAAGGTTCGTATCGAGAGAGAAAAGACGGATCTCTCTCTATCTTTTGCTTCTTAGAATTTTGTAGTGGGACGTTGGAGTCTGTGACAGTTGTGAAAATCAAACCCCTTGACTTATTTTCAGGCCCTGGATGATGGAGTTCGTGCTCATGACCATAAGGGTATACTGCCACAACAGGCTGGAACCTGTATGCCACCCACTTTCCGCAGGGTGCAGAAGAGGGTGTGGTTCTCAACCGCTAGCGTCGAGAGATTAACCCCTCAAAACGCTTATCAGCCGATACTTGAGTGTCAAGGCGACCAAGCCACCCAAACTTATGGAACATGCTTGGTCCCTGAACAGTCAATCACAATCAACCCTCGCAAGTCAAAGCAACCAGACCACCCGAACTTATGGGAACCTGTCTGGTCCTTCAGGCAATCCAAAATAAACATAGTACTGGGCCCTCCAAACTTATGGAGACTCTCCCAGCCTGTGGTTGACCCAATCAAACGCAAGCAATACTGCCTTCCTCTCATCCTTCCCCCAAATGCAATCCCACAATCTGCTTTCAGTCAAACAACAAAAACTGAAACTGAATTTGCACAATCATTCCTTTACTTAGTCTGGATTGTGTCATGAAAGTCAAACTGAAAGTCAAAATAGGGAGACAGGCAACATACTAAGTCAAACATAATAATGAATACAAGTAGGGGTTATAATGGGTTTATAGAAGGAAAGCAATGGTTACCTTTCAGTTCCCTGCCTCCAGAACTCCTCCTGAGTTCCGGCAAAGCTCCCACAATCAGTAGGCTGATTCCCCACAGAGCCTTGCTGCGGTCCTACGGGTTACAATCCCGCCTGCCGCCTTCCTCTCAGCACATGATTAGACTTAGAGTAAGAAGGGCAAAATGAGGGGTTTCAGACTCTCGAGATATAGGAGAGAGACTAACTCAACTCCAAGGAGAGGGCCTCGATACCTTCGCTCGCCTGAGGGCCCCGCAATAGCGACCAGCACGCAGCAACAACTTGGTCAACCCAAAGTCAACCCTTCACCCGTTGGCTCATGGCAACCCCTTCAATTGCCGCAATGATCCTCTGACAACCCTCCCAGTCGTAATGATGTCTCTCTTTCACTGCCTGACCATTCCCCAAAGTCCCAATATCGTTTCTCCTAGCCAAACCTACTGTCACGTAACCTAGAATAACTACGTTCATATACAACACACCCCCGTGTTTTCCGAAGTTGTGCGCACGACAGTCGTGTTCCAGCAGTAATTCATCTGAATAGCATATAATGATGCGCAACAACCATGGTGTCGTAACAGGACAAATAATCTGCCCTACACAGTCCAAATCTCGCTGTAGAACCCAGGTTGGGCCTGCCTCGAATACAATGTTTATAACGGAAGATAGAAGAGAGTACAGTGGATCGAGTCTCCTTACAAGGCATAGACCTGCTATGCGGACCCAGACTGAGTGCGACAGACAGGGATCATGAATACACTACCACGTTGTAAGCCACTCATTTGTGCACCATAGTCAGGCTTAGCAACACAGAAAGTGAACCCGAGTGCAATAATGGACTAAGAAACCATCAGATACTGGCGCTGTTGCGCTCATATAAGAAATAAAAGGAGGTTATTTCCACTGTAAAACAGTTGAAATCAGGATGGATCCTTTATTTAAACACGGGAAGTTGCATCCCACATCACGCAGCCGTTCGCCCACGACTGCCAACTGTTGCGCTGCCTTTTACATGCAGTCCCCCCCGTCCTCCGGTTCCCGATCCAGCATGGTCCTACTCAAAGTTCTTATAGCCGATCGGGTTCGGAGCCTCAGCACGGCCACGGGTAAGCATCTCGACTCCTCTTCTTGCCCCCCCCCCCCCCCCCTCTCTCTCTCTCTCTCTCTCTCTCTCTCTCTCTCTCTCTCGCGCGCGCGCGCGCGCACGCAGGTACCTGTCTCTTATACACATCTAGATGTGTATAAGAGACAGGTTTAAAGGGACAAGGGGGTTTCACGCTTGGTTGAGACCGTCCTAATCGACCGGCGTACGCTTCGTACTTAGGAGATCAGCGCCCTAGGAACGGACGACGTTCGGGTCCGCTTGGCNTCTCTCTCTCTCTCTCTCTCTCTCTCTCTCTCTCTCTCTCGCGCGCGCGCGCGCGCACGCAGGTACGTATACTTTGTCGTTCGTACCACCCCCTTGTATGTTTCCCTCTTCTGTCAAGGTTGTACCGGTCTCCTTCAGGCGCGCGACCTCGGCGGTAAGTTTCCAACCTCGAGGGCCGCCTCACACTACTTTGCTCGATGGAATGAGCAAAGTCGGACGAATCTTCAGCTAGAATACGAAAGTATACACTGCTTCGCAGACATGCGCGCAGAGAGAGGAGGTCCGGCTACTGCATCGATCGTCGGGAGGAGCGAAATCAATTGAACCTCTCGCTCGAGCTCTCCGGCCAACAGGGAAGTCCACCGCCCTGCGACTGGCCTCGCGCTGCTTTCTCAATGGGATAGGCAAATATTGAATGAATCTTCCGCTAGAACACGGAGATATTCATCTCCGCCGCTCCTCGAAGCGCAGCCTTTAACCTTCATAGCGCCAACTCCGCTTGCTCATCGCGAAATCCGACCACATCATCCAGTCCGTGGGGTCCAAGAACCCCCATGTAGACTTTTCCCCCATGCGTTCTCCTTCACGAACGACTTCGATATGCCTCCTCCATCTTCACTCCTCGGCATCTCGGCGCACGACCTTTTCTACCTATTTCTTCTCCCACTAACGTACTAACGAAACCAACCCCGTTATCGAATTCGCCCTACCTAAGAACCTAAGAATCCCACCTTCACCCGCTCGTTTTCATCGTGAAACGAGCGAGCCATGCGATCTTCATTCCCATCGCTCCCGTTTCCCCTCCCACCATTGCTCCGCGCGGTAAGTTCTCTGACTAACCTTCTTTCTACCAACTCTTACCCAATTTTGAGCTCGGATCCAGTGTTGCCTGCCCTCAAAACCCCATCCTACATTCTTTTCCGGCCTAAATTTGTGAAGAATCGGACTAGTTGTTCGATCTTCCCACCACCACTCCTGCCTCTCCTTCTGAATGAACCCGCCACGACCCCTCATCTTGATTCATTCCCCTTCTCTCACTCATCTTCCCACCGCATTCTTCGTCTGCCTCCTGCTGCCCGACGCTTTGCTGCCTCAGCTCGGTGCCTGCTCTGCCTCGCCTTGCTGCCTTAGCGCTGCCCGGCCTGCCCGTCCGCTGCGCTGTCTGATGGTTGTTGTCACTAACTCAGCGTCCGGCACGCCGACGCTCGTAGGGGGAGGGGACCGGAGGGGAGGCACAGTGACTGGCCTATCGAAGAAGCCCGTCCCTGATGTTGTCGGTCGGCCCTTGGCCGGTACCGCCCACCTGCTGCAGCAGGTGCTCGGTGGGTGCAACTCCCACATGTTCCCTCGTTGGAGGCTTGAGCACGGATGCGGTTGCTACGGGGTCCCCCGTAATATCATGAAGGGGTAACCTCGGCGCAATCACAAAAAATTGTTCGTGGTCGTACTTCAGGCTACCGATGCTCTCCAAGTAAAAGGTAAGGGAAGCCACGACCACGGACCCCACCATGCTCAACTGCATTGACCGCTTCGGCCCGCGCCCCCACGCAGTCAAGAATCTGTCAATGCCTCCGTCGCTCCAGGATCTCGATGGGCGTGTTCAAAGTCCTTAACTACCATTTCGGCCACCGTGCTCGGCATCGGCCTCGATACTGACTAGAAAAAGAATAAATAAATAAAATAAAAATAAAAATAAGAATACACGCCGCGCACCTCTCCTGCTCGTGGCGCTGCGCACGCTCAGGTAGGCGTATGTCTGCACCTTGCAGTTAATACCCCGCGCACGCCACTCATCCTGACGAGGACCTAAGTTTCACCTCGCGCGCACACCGTCGGCGGGCAAGGCCGCACTTGCGTGACCTGCATAAAACACGCCAAATACCCTTGTAAGGGTATTTGGTACGACAACGATACATATCATAAAAATAAAATCAAACTCCGTACGTAAATCGTGCCTAGTCCCTTTTTTCCACACTTGACCCACAACTTTCGTAAAAAGGATGAGAAGAGTATTGCACGTGAAACTCTGAATAAATGTCGTGGCACACATGTTTTAGTTATATCGACTAGCCATGCATGAATCCGCAAGCAGTCGCAGTGATGACATACCATGTTGTACCCATAATCACGTGGCCCTAAGTGGTCTTGAGGGTCAATGTCTATGTTCAAATGATGACCGACACGCGCTTTGAGAGATTAATCCTGACTCTAGACAACCACCAAGGCGGTTGAGAGTCCTACCCTCCTCTACAACTTGTGGAGAGTGGGTGGTAGACGGGCTTCGACCCTTTGTGGCAGTCAAATGCTTATGGCCCTCAAGACGAGCTCTAGTATAACGTCCAACTATAAAAACTATAAGACGAAATGATAGAAAAAAAATCTTTTTTTTTTTTCAATATAAGATTATCTGACCATTACGCACGGTCTCAATAGGCCATGCAAATAGCAGAAAACATAAATATAAAGGGTTATGAGATATAAGACGATCACTCTCACAATCACAGTGCGACTTTCTTTAAAGATAGACATATGACTATGGACAAAATCAAATATAGATTTCAACCTGCAAAACATGCATGCAATCACATCGAGGATCCAACATCGACAAACCACACGCTACACGGGGTCAACTTCAACCACTTTCTGCACTCGCATTCCTTTGCCTTATCCACACAAACCTCAACCTTTGTCCAACCTTTCATAATAAAGCACTCAATTATTTTTAAATGATAATTTAATAAAAGTCCGGGTAAAAAAAACGAAGAAACAATTCAATCCAAAGGGGTTAAGACCCTTTAGGTTGAGTAGCGAGAATGAGTTAGAGTTGAGTCGGAAATCGACCTGTTATCATAGGATAACAGAAGAATGATCCTTTGTAGGATCAGGCTGAACGAATCAAGCCTTCAATCGAATACATAGACCTGCATCACAGTACAGGTCCAAAAGGGACAAAATACTATTTAAAACAGATGGAGGACAAACTTCATCTCGTAGCCTTACTCGTTTGCTAACCTCTATCTTACCTCTCTCAGAAGTTATCGAGAACTCCGGTAACATCTCCCAAAAATAGGGTGGAGTGTCAAATTTATCATAGTAGAGAATAATCTAACTCTCTAAATTTCGCAAAAATTCGGCAGCGCTTTCCATAAAAAAAACTAGGTTACCAATGGTCCGGAGATCGGACGTCTCCCCTGGACGTCTCCCCCATACGTATGGTACCCCCATCGTCCGCATTTCCGGATGACGACTTTTTGGCACTTAATAATATTAAAAAAACAAAAAAAATGATAGTTTTGCGCATGCCCTAGAGACCCCCTATAAAAATTTTCAGATTTTTCTGAGCATTTGGTGATAGGGTGGTATTTGGGATAGGGGGGGTACAAGGGGTTTTGGTGGGGATAGGAGGGGTTTCGATGAGGATTAGAATCTTTGAAGATTTTTATTGTTTATTTTACTTGCCCAAATGAGTCAAAAATTTGGCGACATACACCTTATGCAAGGTGAAAGCCACGTGAGTTTTTTTTTGTTTTTTTTTTTTTTTTTTTTTTTTTTTTTTTTTTTATGCGGTACGTCGGACATACCCTGTCCGGCCCAGCGTCCGACCAGACGTCCAGTCGAACATTCCGGATGGTCAGGGGGGTCCCAGATGTCCGGCCCGGTAACCAAGAAAAAATATATATTTTCATAATTTTCACAAGCTCCAAAATGACTAACTTTTTTCAGATTTGTAAATATTTCAGCAGTGCTGCCCGTAAGAAAAGGAGGCTGTCAAGATTTATACAAAGTTGAAAATACAAAAGTAGAATACGGCTATACTTGAGACTAACTTTTGACACTCACTTGACAATTATATATGGAGATAGCCTATACGATCCTTCCCTAGAGATGATATTGTGAGCTAACACTCGTCCTAACTTCTAGTAAGGTTAGACCTATCTTATTTCAAACTTTCCTCCCATCATCCATCATATTTGCCTATAGTTCCAGCACTAGGCAAACATCTAGTGCGACTAAGCTATCAAAATAATTCCCCAAAGATAAACCATAAAAAAAGCGTACACAAGTGAGCGCTATAATATCTCTCGCCAACCCTTAAGTTCCTTTTCAAATCACATTGTTCATTCAAGTTTCTCGTCATTAACCCTTTGTTCTTTCTTACATAAGACATAAGTTCAGACAATCCAACTTATGGATGGGACTGACCTGCGAAATTACATGATTAGGCCACACCGACTTATGGTGCCTTTGTCTGGTAGAACAAGTAAACGTAAGGCATATGACTATGCCACACCTACTTATGGTGTGACTAGTTTCTGCCTAAACAATCGACATAAGGCGTATGACCAGACCGTACCAACTTATGGTGAGGTTGGTCAGCCTAAACATTTGGCATAAAAAAATAACTGAATCACCTCAACTTATAAGGGATCCAGCCTTTACCTGAACAAACGACAAGAGGCATATAACTATAATACACCAACTTTTGATATGGCTAGTCAACCCAAAGAATGACATATAGTGTAGAACTAGGTTACCTAACTTATGGGTAGTCTAGCTTGCTTAGACATACAACATGTGCGTATGATCGAACAACCCCCAACTAATGGGTTCGTTTAGTCTCCGCAACATAACCATATTCAACAAGTAAGATCACACTTTCATTCTCTCTTCCGACCAATGGTCAGATCACTCTAATTTATGGAGATCCCCAACCAAGCCTCAATTATGTTTAGAAAAATAGCCAAGTTTTATATTACCTTTTTGCGTTTTGTGTTATCATGGGCATATGCCCGGACTACCAAACTTATGGACGAGTCCAACTTGTCCAGGTCACCTCACTTTTTTATATTATCGATCTTATTTCCTTTTCTGCTTTGTCTTCTACTGGCTTACATGGCTAGACCTCCCAACTTATCGCGTCTAGCCTGCCAATGATATAATACATCAATAAATATATCATATTTAAAATTTGGTTTCTTTTATATTCACGGCTTATGACTTTGTTATACCAACGTATGGTGTAACAAGCCTTTGCCTGTGTTCCCTTCATAAATAAACATAAAACTGGACACACGCACTTAAAATGTGTCCAGCTCTGACTAACAACAAAAGAAAGCAAGGATACTGAGTACCCAACTTATAGACCCCATCCTCTGTTTAGAAACCCCAAGAAAAACATGCGACCGGACCGTCAAACTTATGGATCATCGAGGCCTTTAAAAGTCAATCAGATAGCCCAACGTACAAAAAGAAACATAACACTAAGTCCACGCACTTAGAATGGACTCAACCTTTGTTTGACTCGGTCAGTCACAAGCAAAATTAACCTTCCTCCCGCCTTCCTTCATTCATTGTATCTGAACTCGTGCACATAAGTTGAATTCTCATACATACTTAGTCAAATTAACTGTTCAGATCAAATCATGAAATTAAAACAAACCAAAGTAGAAAACTTTCTCATTCATACGTTCAATCAGAAAGAGGGTAGTATAGTTTAAGAGATGGAATTACACATATAAAACAATTATTATACCTGAGTGTTCCCTGCCTCCAGAACCCCGTCTGACTCGGACAAAGCTCCCGCAATCGGTAGGTTGACCTCTCACAACGTCTTCATGCAAATTACGGGTTGCAATCCCGCCTACCGCCTTCCTCTCGTAACCGTAGACTAAACTTAGAGTAAGAAGGGCAGAAGGAGGGGTTTCAGATGCTCGAGTTACAGGAGAGGGATAAACTCAACTCGCAAGAGAGGACCTTGTTGCCTTCGTGCGCCTGAGGGTCCCACAATGGCGGCCGAAAACGGAGTAAGGATGGTCAAACCACAACCAATTGCAAAGAAGATGGTCGAACCACGACAAAAATGTAGACTAACTGCGGCCAAATGACCCTCGGCAGTGACCTTTTCTGCAACGCCGACTCACTCCCTCAATTCGTGGTGTCGTTCCTCCAGACCAAATTGCCGCTCTGCAGACTAGAAAGGCTGCATTTAAATAGAACACCCCCCTGTGCTTTACTCAAAATGCAGCCGGGGCTCTAGCCGAATTTCAACAGAACCGTGCACAACAAGTGCAGTGTGCACAACATCAAGCACGACATGGCAACAACCAACAGTAACAACGTAGTAACAGTATGGTGACGCTGGAAGTAACAACAATCTCTCCTTTGATCATACGTCATTAGCAACCTGCTCCAACTGAAACTGTGTTAGTAAACCCCTTAGATATACAGCAGCAACAACACCGTTTGAAACCAGAACATCCGCCAGAAAACCATTTGTAGAACCTTCATGATAAGCCAAGCTAATACCAACAGGAACTCAACAGTGTACACGACAGTCGCCAAACTATAGCAATAGCCTAAGTCGTGGAATCAGCAGCGCAGTGCCCTGCAATCAACACTAGCAGTTTGCCGTTGCTG
Source organism: Chara braunii (assembly GCA_003427395.1). NCBI lineage: Eukaryota > Viridiplantae > Streptophyta > Charophyceae > Charales > Characeae > Chara > Chara braunii. Next base: position 1,475,899 of record BFEA01000300.1, on the reverse strand, counting down.
AGGATAGTAAAAACACTGCCTTAATGCACAACAACAGAGGTCCTCTGGAAATAAACCAGCAATGTCCGCATACTGCAGTCCAACATCAAGGTTCAAGCATACCAATTAATCCAACTCAGCCCGCCGCATCCGTTTACTCGATTGGTTGCAAAGAGCCCGCTCTCTCTCTCTCTCAAATGCCGTTGTCGGTGCGCATACCCTTACAAGGGTATCCACCTTGGGTTTTTGCAAGTGACGGAAAACTAGTTTGGGTTAAAGTTTAAGTATACCACGCTAGTCGCGACCGCGTCTGTAATTTGCATTGACAGGATGGTTGACTAGAGTAAAGAGTGCGTGAGCGCGCAGGTTTAAGGCGCGCATGATTCACCCCTTGATGTTGATTACAAAAACCGGCGCGGATGCCGGTCTGTTTATTTTTATTTTTATCGTTAAGTTTTTATTTCTGGTTATTTTTTATTAAACTGGGATCTAGGGGGTATTTTCGTTCGATGGATACGCCTGACCGAGTCGAGCGCACGAGCGGAGAACGACCCCGACGATGGCATCGGCAACGACGACGACGGTGTGACTGTGATAGGTCGGCGCGGACTCTCGGTGGCCGTGCGCGTAGACGTGGGCTGAGGAATGGCGCAGGGCGCTTTTGCGGCCCTGAACGGCCTAGCCGTATCATCCTGTTTGGAGTCTCGGGTGTAGGTGTTGCAGGCTTGGGCTTAGCCCTATAGGTTACAACATTGGACTACTATTACGGTGGTTCGGGGATCGAGGCCAGCGGGCGTCGACGCAGCAGCAGCGGAGCACGATGGAGCGAAACCTGAGGGGTTGAGGGCTCGAAAGGGCTATCCCCCTCAGTTTTGTTGGCGGGTGCGACGGCGGGCCCGATCCACGGGAAGCTCCCTTTTCCCGTTTTGTTTGCTTTATTAAATTTTTTTATATACCTCTTGTCATTTTTGTTTTGGCTTTCATCTTTTTACTCGCGTCCCGCTTTGGGGCGTGATACCGGGGTTGATATAGGGTCGCGTGGAGTGAGTTGTATCCGCAAAGTTGCCTCAAGTGCAATTGCAGGTTGTGTTGGTGGCTGCCTGCGCTACACTTAACCACGCCACGTTTTGCCTGGGGCGTGGCACAGCGGGTGGTGCGCGACCCAGGAGCCTAGTTCGGTGGGTATACTCGTGAGCTGTTGTGATACAGGCCTGTGTCCAAGTCCAGTTGACGGAGCCAGAGGAGTGAAAACGACATCTCTGAATTACCCCGGGCTACTTTGTAGTGCCGCAGGGTGCTGTAGGTGGTAGTCCTTCGGGACATCCTTTAAAATTGGAACGATACAAAGAAGATTAGCATGGCCCCTGTGCAAGGGTGAGGCGCATAACTTGGGGAATGGATCTAGCACTGATCTGTGCCAAATACTGCTGTTGGAATACAGCGCTGAGCAACGGCGAGCGGAGGAGTAGTGCAGTGGAAGCGGGCGCTAAGACCGTGAAGGGGGAGCAACCGACAGCGGGGCGGATTGGACCCCTCGGCCCAGGCTGTGTCCTTCGGGACATTCATTAAAAGTTGGAACGATACAGAGAAGCTTAGCACGACCCCTGCGCAAGAATGATATGCATAAACTGGCGAGGTCCGACAACCGATTGCTTATCTCGGTATTTGGGTGCTGTCGGACCGCGGAGTGACGAAAGGGCGAGGTCGGTGGGGTGGCAAAAGCGGGAGAGCGAGCTAAGACCGGGCTGTTGCGCTATCGAGCGTTGCGCTGGCCATGACAGGCCACTACGGGGCAAGCGGAGCAGCGGGTGTGTGACGGGCGGTAGCACAGTGGGGCCAGGCGCAGCGCTGCGAAGGCAGCAGGCAACGGGCTGTGCGGGCGCTGTTAGGCCGGAGGAGGCAGCGGGCGGATAGACGCAACGGGCAGTGAAGAAGAATGGACGAACCTGGACGCGGGCGTGCATTAGGTGCAGTCGGAGATGAAGGGAAACTAACATGGCGGGGGGGAGAAGCACTTACCTCACTCGATTCTTGATAGAATCGGCCGGGGAAAAGTGKTAGATCGGGGTTTTTGGTGCTCGCGACCCCGATTCTGCGATCGGAATTGGGAGAGAGGGAGTACAATAAGAGGTAGGAAAGGAAGTTGGTGCGTGGGGGCTTCATGAAACTAGCTATGACCGAGTGTAAAGACGGAAGATCCTACCCGGTCCTTGATGAAAATGGGCGGGGAAAAAGTCGAGTTTGAAGTTTTTGCATAAGGTGAATTCGACGGCGGGGTCAAATTTAGTGGTAGGTTAGTCTGTTAGGAGCTACGAAGGGAGTGACCTGCGCCGAGCTATGGCAGAGGAGAAGAAGAAGGCGTTGTGTACTCGTTCGCGGACAGGTTTCGGTGGGGGAGGAATCGATTCGGGGGTTCTGATGTGAGGCGAACCGAGATCTGAAGTTAGTCTTAGCTATAAGTTAGTGATTTCAGAGGTTAGCAAAGAAGAGCTTCCGCGGAGCCGAGGAGATGGCGGTAACGAGGAGGAAGAAATGAGTAACTCGCCGGATATTCAACGACATCGAGCGAACCAGGGCTCGTTTATGGGGTTTGAGGGCGGTGCGAACATAATGCCATCAATAGTTTTGCCAATGGGTTTGTGGTTTGGCCAAGGGTGACGCGAAAGCCCGCGCCCGGGAGGGAGGCTCGATTACGGGGGAGTGTAGCTTTCCGTATTCAAGCGGAAGATTCATTCTGAGTTATGCATGGCCTATCGATGTAAGTAGCGGGAGGCCAGCTGCAGGGTCGGATACTTACCTGTTGGCCGATGCGTTGCTCAGCTGGTCGATGAAGACAGCAGGCACGGGCTGGGGAATCGACGATGTATCTTTCCACCTTGTAGTGGAAGATTCATTCAATTTTGGTTGTCTCAGTAGCGGAAGAAGTGTGAAGCGGGCTGGCGGGTTGGAGTCTTACTCGTTGGCCGGCGCGTATCATTAGAGGAGAGACCAACGAGGATTCCATTAGTAACAGCGGGCGAACTGTGAATGAGTTAGATTTTGATCTATATCGGGCGGGAGTATGCCCGAGCACTTGCCGTCAATCCTCTCGTAGAACGCACCCAGCCATGTAGCTGGTCAGATACGTGGCCAAAGGGACTCTGCCTTGCTGAGCTATTGTTGGATGAACTACGGCTTATCGGGTGGCTGCTGCAAAGACCGTGCAAACTGCCGTCTGCTGCACGATGTCATGTTGTAATAGGCGTACTGCATGTTTGTCACAGGTGCAGCGCCCTTTCTGCCAGGCGCTCAGCTTGAACACAAGCTTCTTGCGGGGAAGCGGGAGGGGTTGTTACCGTGACTAGGAGGCTGGGTACTTTTGACCTGGGTGTACATTGCAGGTGCGGCTGTGTGAACTGTCGCATTCTCGCTGCGTTGTGCACAGCTGTGGCTCCCACTACTGCCCAGTAGCTGGGCATCCTGGCCATTGTGTTAGCCTGGATGGTCCGTTGTTGTGCTCGGTTGTCCGAGTCCGGCTTCAGCTGGCCTTCTGCGGCTGCAGTCACTTTGTTTATTACAATTTGGTGTGTTGCAGTATCCTTAACGGCTTAGCCACTTCATACTAGTTGCTCAAGCAGGGTACCGTGATGCTTATGCCTGTAAGTCACAGAAGTATAGCACGGCGACGTGTTGAGATTGACATCGGGGATTGGCCAAGGAGAGATGTTAGGGCGTAGAGGAGCAGTCGGACCGTGGTGGTGAAGGGGGTCATTGCTGCGGATTGAGGGCTCGTCAGGAAGGGCTACTTCGACAATTTGACTTCGCTGACCAAGCTGTAAGTCCGTCGCCATTGCGGGACCCTCAGGCGATTGAAGACAACGAGGCCCTCTCACGCGAGACTGAGGGCACCACTCTTGGATCTGAGAGTCTTACACTTTTCTCTTTCTATCTTTCTAAGTCTAAGTCCAGAATGCTGGTTACGACGGGAAGGCGGCAGGCGGGATTACAACCCAAAGGTCTGCATCAAGACTCTGTGGGGAGTCCACTCACCTATTGCGGGAGCTCTGCCGGAACTCAGGAGGATTTCTGGAGGCTTCATCTGTATAACTCACTATTACCCATGTTTGTCTATCCCCCTGCAGTATGATTGATGTACGCATGAGTTTGTCTCTATGACTATTGTTTTATCTTCAGGACCTAATCAGATTGAATGGAAGGAACGTGTGAGAGTGAAGCTTAAGTTTCATCTTCGTTTCGATTGAAAGCAGACTAAGGGTGAATTGGAGGAAGGTGGGAGGAGGGCAGTTTGGCATGCGTTTGGAAGGGTCAACCAAAGCCTGAGCATTGTTTCTACTGTGAATGGCTCAGGGCTATGTTTATTTGGCTGTTTTCTGAAGGACCAGGCATTATTTCTACTGTGAATGGCCTGGTCGCTGTGTTTATTTGATTGTTTTCTGGGGAACCAAGCATTGTTTCTACTGTGAATAGCTTGGCTACCCTAGTTAACTATGAGGATTTGCCTGATTGAAGGGGTTTAAATTCTTGTTTATTTTGAGGGAGGATTTCTGGTCTAAGGCTAAGCATTGTTTCCATGGTGAATGGTTTAGCCTGAAAACCACGCACATAAATTAAACTGAGTATAAAGGAAAGTACTTTATGTATATTTGCATGTGAACTGGAAGCTGGACATTGTTTCTACTGTGAATGGTCTAGCCTTAAGTCATATCATTAAGAAGAGAAAAGGGAGAATACAAAGTATAAATGGAAATAGTTTGGGCAAGCTGAACATTGTTTCTACTGTGAATGGTTCAGTCCCCTGCCCATATTTGCCTTTTCTTTTGAAAACAAAGTCAGAGAAATACTAAATCTTTGGATATTAAACAGCTCAGGGCGACTAGGCATTGTTTCCATGACGAATGGCCTAGTCATCTGCCCAAAAGAAGAGAGAAGTAGTTGTGCAACCTGTTCGTGTATATCATAAAGACAAGCTGGGCATTGTTTCCATGACGAATGGTCCAGCTCTATGTCTTATATAAGATGGGTATAAGGATGCAAGAACTTGAAGATTCATGAACTATCTATATGGAATGAACTTGGGATGGTGAGAGTACTTACATTCGTGATTTGGTTTGCATGTGACTGGATGGGATGACTAGTTTGTTTAGATTTCAGTTTTATAGGTAGTTGCTTTAGTTGCTCGCCACGTGCTAGAGCCATAGGAGTTAGTGTCAATTCCTGCATTTTTTGTAATAACTTTTTTTTACTTAGGTCAATTCCTGCATTTTCTGAGATCTTTTCTTATGCTTGGCTTTGTATAAATCTTGGCAAGCCTCTTTTCTTACGGAAAGCGCTGCCGAAATTTCTACAAATCCAAGAAGTTAACCAACTTTTGACTTGTCAGAGTTCAACTTGTCTTTTCCATATATCTGGCTTAGTTAAAATCTGGGAAGTCTCCTTTTCTAAACGGAGTGCTGCCCAAATTTTTACTAATTAAGGGAGTTAGACAAAAATTGATTTGTGGGAAGCCAAAGTTACTTTCAAAATTTGAACTTAGCCTTGTATAAATTTTGGAATAACACTTTTCTAGAGGGAGTGCTGCCAAAATTTCCACAAAATTAAGGAGTTAGTTAAATTCAGTCTAAAGTTGAGCTTGATCTGTTGTTCGAGTTCATATCTGACTTAGTATAAATCTGGGAAGTCTCCCTTTCTAAAGGGAGTGCTGCCCAAATTTCTACTAATTCAGAGAGTTA
>BFEA01000300.1:1452375-1468061 GCA_003427395.1 Chara braunii | reverse complement strand
CGGGAGGGTCCTGCGCTGCCCTGGTGCGGTGCTGGACCGATGCGCTCGACAGGTGGCGCCGTTGCCGGGGATAACGGAAAGCCTACCGTTGTTCCTGGTGGAACGACATCCGGGTATGAGAAGTGAATGAAAAAAGGCATAAAGGAAGGACGAGAAAGTGAGGAGAGATAATAAATGACTAAGTAGAGGTGAGGAAATTTACCTACCAGAGTAAGGGAAGGTATGAAGGACGAACGCGTAGCATTGGGTAAAAGTAAGTACTAAGGGTTAGGTAGGACGGATGAAATAGACCGGTCAAGGTGTAATACGGAATAAAGGGATGTGTTTGTTTTTCTCTTATCAGCGAGCTTGAAGAGAAAGGTCTGTCAAGATGTCGCAAGGAGGCGACGCATCGGGTGGTCCCAAGAAGGGTCTGACGCTCGATGACCTTATTGCGGCCATTGACCGACATGGAAGGAACCCGAGCAATATCCCTAAAGTCGATACCTTCCACTTTTGTGGGGAAAGAGTCTCGGAATGGCTGGAACGGGTGGAACAAGCTTTGGTTGGGTGGTTGGACGTGGTAAAATTTCAACGCATTCTTCAGTATGTCCTCCACATCTACCACCAGGAAGTGAAGAAAGTCATAGATGCGGCCCAAGGTAGCTGGGAGAGGTTCAAGGAGGGGATGCAGAGGAAATGCCGCCTGGGAGACGGGCTATTGACTACCGCGGACTTTGAGGCAATGAATAAAGAAGATTTTACGACGATAGGGGTCTTTGTTCAAGAATTTAAGAAGAGGGCGCGGATTTCGGAGGAAGCACAGTGCGTCATTTTCCTAGGGCTACTCACGGCATCGGAGGCCGTCGAGTTGACGAGACATGGAGGGGGTAGCACCAAGCTCACCTGGGCCACCATTGACAGAGGGGTGGAAGTTGGGTGTTTGGACCAGGTGGAGCAACGTCAGGTACGCCTGCAAAGGCAGAAGARAAAGGAAAGAGATGCGACCGCCTCTGGGACCCCGGGGGTAACAAGGATTGTTACAGACGTATTGGCACAGCTGGGGTATGCGACAGAGTCGGTGGTGCAAAGGCGGGTAGTGACGGTTGTCCGAGTGAAAGGAAAGGAGCCGGTGATAGAGGAGGCTATTCAAGAAGAACTCTGGGAAGAGGAAGAGCCGGTGCCGCAGCACCTGACAAAGGCCCAGCGCAAAGTGCGTAACTTGGCGCAGGGCGGTCGGGGATCAGGAAAAGTGCAAGAGCCCCAGGCATTGACAACAACCCCTTCAAATGTAGCGGCTCCGTCATCTAGTACGGGTCCCTCGCAAGGAGGGGCGCCGTCCTACGGACAGTGGCCCTGGCCGGTGATCAATGCAATCGTACCATGGGGTAGCCCGCCACCAGTAGCCGGACCGCAAACAAGTATGCCGCCACCCATCTACCCCGCAACCCAGGCCCAGCCTGTGTCCCCGCCACCGTCACCCGCCCCCAGTTCACAGGGAAGCGTGGCTGGAGGTGGGAACCAGGGGCAGGGCAATCAAGGCAACGGAGGGAGGGGTGGAGGAAGGGGGCGAGGCAGGAATGGCGGCTGAAGAGGAAGGCAATGGAATGGTCAAGGTCAGGGGTAGCAAGGCCAAGGGAATCAAGGTCAGGGGTACCAAGGCCAGGGGTACCAAGGCCAAGGGAATCAAGGCCAGGGGTACCAAGGCCAAGGGTACCAAGGCCAGGGGTATCAAGGCCAGGGGGATCAGGGAAGTCAGGGGTATGGAAGACCCCGTTTTGACTGGAGGACGGCCATCTGCCAACATTGTGACCAACAAGGCCACACTATAAGGTTCTGTAATATAAGACGGGAAGACGAGAGGAGCGGGCTGATTTCCTCCACTATGGATGGGAACATCTACGATCAGTTTGGGGAAGACATTGACAGAAGGCTTGGACAAGTGAGGGCGAAAGCCCAACGAAGGGCGGCAGCTGGGCCGCCACCCCCTGCCATGTTCAGGCTATGGCAGGAGAAGAAAGGACCATCGGTGGAGATAGAGGAATTCAAGTTATGGCAGGAAAAGGGGGAACCACCGATTGGGGTGGAGGAAGTGGGAAGCGATGAGGAAATGACTCAAGGGCCACGAGGAGGAAGTAAGGGGGAAGAGCCCATAATCATTGAGTCAGATGACGAGAATGAGGAAGAAAAGATGGAACCTTCGTCTGTCTTGTTGAGGAAAATGGAGGACCTGCTGGATAAGATAGGGAGGTACCAACAGAAGTTGGTGGGCCTCTGTGAGGAAGTGAGGAAATGGAAGTCTAACATCCCCAAGGTGTTCCTCTACGACTCTGGTCCGGAGTCAGCGCCTGGGCGACCCAGAGTAAATGTGGTGGCGTCGTGCCCACAATCAGGAATGATGGGGAGACCCCTCACTCCGCAGGCCTGGCTTACACAGGCAGCACGAACGAGAAATCAAGCCAAAGTCAGCGCCAGCCAAGAACCTCCAAGGAGGGAGCCGGAGCCAGGAAAAAGAAAAGAGATCGTGGAAGTGGAGGATGACGACAATGAGGAGGAAGAGGACGAGAGTCTGCACAGGGAAGAGGATCAGAGAGTGGAGCAACGGGAACGGAAAAAGGGAGATAGGGGAGAGGTCGAGCCGGTCGTGCGCGACGGACCGCCCAAAAGGAAGAAGTATGCGGTTCGGTTGGAGGAGGGGTTTGACGTGGAGAAAGTGATCGACCGGCTGCTAGAAGGGCATAACGATCTCATGACCCTAAAGAAGATCCTGGCGTCAGCCCCGCGGCTCCACGATGAATTGAAAGGGAGGTTGTCGCGACGCTTGGTGCCCAACGTCTATCGAGGCACGATTCTGCCCAAGGAGGCGGAGTGGGCGGAGTTAGGCATAAAGATGGATTGAAAGTGCGTAGCCTGCGACACGGTGGATTTAGTGGTGAAGGGTTCCAAGTGCGCGGCAATGGTGGACACAGGGGCAGAGATGAACATTATTCGGGAGGCGGACGCGATCAGATTCGGGCTGGATATAGACCGTTCCGACTGCGGTATTCTGCACGGAGCCAGCTGCAAGGCCGTATTTTGTGGGACAGTCTCGAATGTATTCATCGAGGTTGGAAAGGTGAAGGCCCGTGCTTGCTTTTTCATCATGCCGGACGTGGATCACGGAATCCTCCTGGGGAGGTCATTCCTAAGCAGGACGGAGACCGTGATATTCAATAAGCATAACGGGACGTTAATCCTCCTCTTATGCGATCCTGCCTGCGGGAATTACGAAATAATTACCTGCAGGAATACAGGACCAAGGAGTATAAGGAACTGGCCCAATCCAGGATCATTCACGATTGAAGAGTCGGAAGGTGAGTGCCGGAGGCTCCGGGCAGAGCCCGAAGTAGGAGAGAGGGTGGAAGCATTTTCTCTCAGTCTGTCAGATTTTGGGAAGGCCATGGACTTGGTGGCCGCACATGAGATGGCAGATCCGGATGCCATCCGGACTCTGAGGGAGCAAGTTTTGGAATGCCCCGAGGCAGGAAGGTTGGAGCCGGTACATCGGCTCCCGGGCAGCGGAAGGAACCCCGCATCAGCGCAAGCACAATCTGTGAGTCGGCCTTTTTTAGGGGACGGCTCAAGCAGGGTTCCCAAAGGCGGTACAAGACGGTAGATAAGAAGTGCCGCCCGGTTTCCGTCTTCGTTACAGAGGACGAGGAAGCATATTACGAGAGGGAACGAGGGTTGATACGGCGAATGAGAGAGAGTGCTTTAGCAGGACCATGTCGTATCAACGAAGGGAATGAAGGGGAGTTGATTATAGGGGAGCCCGACTTCCTACTGCCTCAGGAGCGGACATTGGTGGTAGAGTTGATGAAGAGGAGGCACAGCGCCTATGCGTTTAATGACGGGGAGCGTGGCAGGCTGGACGTGGACAAAATACCTATGATCCGCATCCATACCGTGCCACACGAGCCTTGGAACATGCGAGGGGCGCGATATCCTAATCCTGACGAGGAAAAGAAGGTGGTGGATTACCTCGATGGCAAAAATACGTACGCACATCGCCGACTATTCGAGTGGACCGTATGCGTCCTCGTGGTTCTGCTTTATCAAGCCTAACGGGACGCTGCGGTGGGTGCAAGATTTGCAAAGACTGAATGCGGTGACCGTGTGGGATGCTGGAGGGTTGCCCAATGCACACGCCGCGAGGGCTAATCCACATGAATGTGGCCCCACAAGGGTGAACCAATGCGGTAGCAATGGTCCAACGGGCCATGATTCGGGCTATGCAGTCAGTCAGCCCCCATATCACACAGCCATACATCGACGATTTGGCAGTGAAGAGGCCGACGGTGAAAGAGAGCGATGAAGTTTTTCCAGGGGTGAGGCGCTTTGTCTGGAAGGATATCCAGGACCTCGAAAAAGTCCTGAGCTTGCTTGAGGAACATAACCTCACGGCGAGCGGGACCAAGTCCAGGCACTGCATGAGGGAAGCGACTATTTTGGGGTTCGTCTGCAGCGAGAAGGACCGGAGGCCGGATGTGAAGAAGACGGACAAGATTACTGAGTAGCCAGTTCCGTTCCACTCAATAACTGATGCCAGGAGCTTCCTTGGTACATGTGGATTTTGGAGGGTCTTCGTCAAGAATTTTGCCGCTAAGACTGAACACCTGAGAAAGTTAGTCCGTCAGGATCAGGAATGGGTTTAGGGTGAAGAGCAGGAAGAGGTGGTGGCCAGAATGAAGGAGGAATTTCGAGAAGGAGGGCTGGTGCTAGAAGCACCGGATTATGATGTCACGGAAACACGACCCTTCATTGTTGAAACAGATGCGGGGCCGACTGCCTTAGGGGGAGTTCTAATCCAGGCGGACATGGAGGGAAAGGAAAGACCCCTGCGATTTGAGAGTCGAACCCTATGTTCGACTAAGAGGAGCCACTCTCAGTTCAAGAGGGAGACCCTTGTTGTCCTCCACTGTCTGCGAATCTTCCGGAACTACATCTTCGGCAGGAGGTTTATTTTGAGAGTGGATCCGACCGCCCTGGCCTACTCTCTAAGGAATTACGTTCCATCGGATCCGACGGTTGCCAGGTGGCTGACGTATATCTGGATGTTTAACTTCGAATTGGAGCGGATTCCTGGCTGTAAGAACCTGGCGGACGGGCTGAGTCGGATCAACTGGGATAAACAGGAAGGGGAGGCGGTGGAGAATACGCCCCCAGTTGATGGATTTCTGGATCAGGAAGGAGATGTTTGTCTCCACATCAACAAATGGTCGCCGCGAGTACCCAGCTGTGTAGGCTATCCTATCTGGCAAGCGCCAAATGGGTACGAACGGAGGGCTGAGCTAGTCCTCAAACCCTTTGAAGAAGAGGATCCCTGGGGTGGTAAGGATGTTCAGTGGATGATGGAATTAGCGCTGGCCAGCTCGCATAGCCTGGTAAAGGACATGAGGACGATTGAGGAAGGACCTGGCCAGGTAGAAAGGCATGAGGACCTGATGGGAGCAGGCACGTTCGAGGAGCCCATTGCCAGGATTCGTAGGGAGGCGACGACGAGGCAGGAAGTGGAGAYGAGGATGGAGGAGTTGCGACCCTCGCTTGTGGGACCAGATAGCAGGCCGATCCGTCTGGAAATCGAAAATGTGGCAGACTTTATCCCTCCCTTCGAGTGGTTCATGCAGGGGCAGGGTATACCGAGAGATGAGTGGGCGAGGACGTTAGCCCTCTGGACCAGAAAGGCGAAGAGGGCACTGGCTAAGCAGGTCAGAGACATGGCCCGGGACTGGGAGAGCTGCAAGGCACATCTGAGAGAGGCCTTTCGACGACCAGAGCCCCCTCAGCCCAGAGTCGAGAGGCGTCAGAGGAGTCAGAGGCAGAGAGACCCTAAGCCCAGGGAGGCGAGACCATCTCGAGGAGGACGGAAGGCCCTAGCCAGGAGAGAAGAGGAACCAGAGCCGGAGCCAGAGGCTGAGGAGCGAGGGGCATACCCTGATTGTGGGTTGGGACCAGTGGAGTTCCATCGGTTTACCTAGGGTGGATTGAGGAGGTCGCCAGCACGCACACAGGAAGAGCCGTCAGCATATGAGGGGACCTTGAGGGAGTTGGAGACACATTTGGATATCTCTCAGTGGAGAGCGTCGCCTCAGGGCGAGGAGCATGGAGAGCAGGCAGAGGAGGTGCCACGAGAGGCGGTGTCACGAGAGGAGGTGCCACGAGAGGAGATGTCACGAGAGAAGGTGCCACAGGAGAAGGTGTCACGAGAGGAGGTGCCACGAGAAGAGGTGCCACGGGAGGAGGTCCAGGATACTCAGTGAGAGAGAGGGTCAGGCAATGAGGGGAGACGTGCAGGGAAGGAAGTGATAGAGGTTGGAGAGGACACGCCCCCACAGACGCCAGCGGTGGGTTTGAGACTCGGGGATTCACCAGGGAGCACTCGCCAGGCAGGGGAGAGGTTGCAGAGAGAGGAGGCCCCATTGCCTTCATCAGAAAAGACCCCTTTGCCAGAAGGAAGAGCAGAAAGGAGGAGAGAGAGGGCAGCTGTAAGGAAAGAGGTCTTGACCCTGATTGACAAACATCTAGCAGCTTATGCCCTGGAGCACCGAGACCTGGAGGAGCCAGCACATGCAGAGCCGCGCCAGGAGCCGTGCCAGCCCGAGAAGGAGATGGAAGCAGAGATCCCAAAGAGGGTGGACCTCCGCACGAGAGAAAGGGCGCCGGCTGGAGCGACGGCTGAAGAAAAGAGGGCGAGAAGAACCAGGCGGATAGATGAGATATTGCAAGAGAGGCACAGGCTGGAGGCAGCGGGGGAGCTTCAGGAGGAGCAACAGGAGAGACAGAGATCGGAGGCAGCAGGAGCATTCCCAGGTCAGCCACCCAGCGCGTCAGCTAGGGCTCCGGAGATTCCAGAGATGTGGAGGGACTTCTGGGAGCAAAGAGGAGAGGAGTTTCCCTCGCCAGTCAGAGCCGGGTTTAGGGTGGCCAGGAAGGCGGAAGAGAGGTTAGATCGCAAAATCAAGTTCCTGGCGAAGACAACTTTTGACCGGTACTTGTTATTGGAGAGCGATCTGGCAGGGAAGAAGATGAAGGAAGCAAGCCATGGAGTACGCCTGAAGGCTATGGAGGTGGAAATCCAGGAACTCAGGGCGTTGGTAGCCAGTCAGGCAGCTATCATTGAGAGCCTGAGGCAGCGATGGATAAGGCAGAGAGCAGCAGACAGGGAGAGCAGAGGCAGCCAGGACATAGGTTGTCAGGACAACCATTTGCAGCAGAGCCTCGCCAGGAGCCACCTATGGGGAGAGTTATACTGGAGCCAGAGGAGGCGAGAGCCCAGAGACAGGCGGAGAGAGAGGCGTTCGAGTTCAGAGCCCCTACCGAACTCGCGACGCTGCCAGTAGCAGCGGCGGGCCCAGTCGTACCTTTGGCAGTTGAGGAGGGGCTACCACCATCTAGCAGTGAGTCGGCKCAGGGCTCAGCAGAGGGATCCATGGGCGTGCTCCTAAAGGCGGTGCATACTATGCAGGAGGAGGTGAGTTTGTTTTCACTCGAGCAGAGGATAGAGAAGCCTCTTGAGAGAGAGATGGGGACTGAGGCAGAGGGTGTCATCGAGGGCGGGCTCCAGAGAATGGGCACACATGAGTATGGACCAGAGGAGATTGAGGAGCAGCCCATGGCAGTGCCAGGAGAGACACTCGAGAGGAGACCTCAGAGGTTGGACACGCCTGAGTACGTCCCAGCGACAGGGGATTTGAGGAGCAGACTGGGATTTTGGAGAGCAGGTTAACCGAGCACTCATTTTTCAGGCCCATTTATAAGAAAACCAGACAGTCATTTTAACAACACTTCACACCAATCTATAGAATGCACTTCTTACGACCCCATCACAGAAAAAAACCCTAAAAAAAACAATTAATTTCATAAATTTCAGGCTTGAAAACCAGATGCCCCGTTAACCTCTTGTGGGATCTTAGGCTACTGGATCTGGGTCTGGGGGACCGGTTGGTGGGACAGAGCAGCAGGAGGTCGTTAGTACCGCAGCTCCTCGATCAGAGCAGCAGGGGGTTGTCAGTACCTTGGTAGGATGTCCTTCATCGCCACCCCCTCAGCCCAGGAAGAAGAAGTTCAAGAGGAAGATTGATCAACTATGCTTCTACTGCGAGAGGGGCATGCATCTGGCTCTGAATTGTCTCAAGTTCCTTGAGGATAAGGCAGCAAGGAAGGTCTTAGAGGTAGGGGGTAAGATATATGATAGACAGGGTAGGATAGTAGAGAAGTCCGCAGATGGACTTAGGGCTCAGTTATATAGGCAAAACCAGGAGGAGTTGAGGAGGTAGGGCTGGTTTGTCTATGTAAGTGGGCGAGTGTCTTGTGAGGCATCAGCTTAGGTTCTGTGTGATACCCTCTTAGACATAGAAGACCTTTTTGATGATTGCTACTAGTCTAGATCTGAACTCTAGTGTTCCTACTGAGCTGGGATCTTGAGGATCAGGGTAATCTAGATGAGGTATGTACATATTCAGGTAGCCTACGCCCTGACCTTTGAGAGACAGATCTGACATGTATTCTAGGGGTTGTTGTCAGTATGGGTTTGGTGTGGCTTGAGTTGAGCGAGCTATGATTGGGAGACACTTTCTGTGTGAGACATTGTACTCCCTGAGTGTATATTATGATGAGGTTTTATTTCAGGGACCATTCTTATATGTGACGATCACGTGTCTCTCTCACATGTGTGGTTGTACTCTGATGTATGGTGGGTTTGTATGGACAGTGTGTGAAAAACATCTTATTTTGCCATGAGTACTGTGAATATGATTGTAAGCAAAATTACCCACGGGCAGTTGATAGGGCAGAGTATAAGGGGAAGAAGCGCAACCCATTTGTGAGAGGTTGTGAGGATTTTTGAAGGTTTATGAGCCCTGGAGGCTCAAAATGCTTACCATGTTGATTGTTGGTTGCTTAAATTGTGATGAGGACCCATAAAATGGTCTCTCAGTGATTTTGTTTATGATAAGCCCCCTTGGATTTTGAAAAAGGGGATGTTTTGTGATGTTGTGTGTTATGATGAGACCCCCTCGAGTTTTGAGAAGGGAAAGTTTCGTTTTATGACAAGACCCCTCGTGATTTTTGGAAGAGAGGGTGTTTTGTTTATGATGAGAGCCCTTTGGAATTTTGGAAAAGGGGATGTTTTTGTTGTTGGAGGACTCACCCTCAGAGGTGAATAAACAGATTCATGGCATGGTGAGCTGTCTGATGGGTGATAAAAGTCTGACAAAAAGGGTCACTTTTGCTTGGAATATTTGAGAAAGTCGCAATGAGTGCAGGGCGAGAGATGTCTCAGGATAGGTGACTGCTGGCTCTGATCAAGTCAGGGGTCACGGCCTGGTGAACCTAGCGGTGATTTTATTGTGAGCGTGCGAAGAATGTCATGCCTATTGTAGAAAGGCTGGTAAATGCCTTCAGACCCCTACGTATTGCGCAGTGGGTCCGTGATTTTGTTTTGCGACGCTCCGTCTAACCACTTGTGTTAGTTCTTGGACATATAGAAGAAAGGTCAAGCTAACGAAAAATAAGTTAGTACCTCTAGGGCGTAACCCCATTGGATGGCTGCTAGCCGGCGCAACCTGGCTGCGGGACCGCGTGGGTAAGAGTTTAAGGGGGGATGCCCGCCCCAGTGAAATTACTCCGCGAGATAGTGATGGCTGAGAATTTTTTGGAGAAACCTGATTGAATGCTTATCAGGAGAAAACCTATCGTTGCGTAACCAACGAGGGGTACTGCCGTTAAATAACAATGCGGTGGGCCGTAGTCTTGGCCCGATCAGCCAGGCTATTGTGGGCCAAGATAGAGACCTAACCTTTCGGTACTAGACTGCAGAAAGGGTTGAGCGGATATTAAGTATACGTATATGCTTATGAGTATTTGATTGCGAGATATTTTTGAAAAGGAAGGCGAGAGTGCCTTCAAAGGTCTCGATTAAGGTCCGCGTCCCTAGTTTTTGCCAGGACTATGGACACCCAACGAGAGGCCGAAGGTTGTCTAGGACGGGGGAGAGGATGATTGGAAAGGTCTTTGAAACTTATGCGGTCAGCATCCTAATTTCTGGGCGGTGAGAGGCCCAGGTTAGAAACCTGGCAGCATATAGTTGTGAAGGCATGCTTTGATGGAGGCCTCTACCCTGTGTTTGTCGGCTAATAGGATTGGCTCCTCTCTCGTCAACATTTGGAGTGTGGATGGATTTATAGCTTTCTGATTTGGCAAAGCGACGGGGACGTCGATTAATATGGCCCGGTAAGCTGTCGGTGCGAATACCCTTACAAGGGTATCCGCCCTGGGTTTTTGCAAGTGACGGAAAACTAGTTTGGGTTAAAGTTTAAGTATACCGCGCTAGGCACGGCCGTGTCTATAATTTGCGTTGACAAAATGGTTGACTAGAGTAAAGAGTGCGTGAGCGCGCAGGTTTAAGGCGCGCATGATTCACCCCTTGATATTGATTACGAAAACCGGCGCGGATGCTAGTCTTTTTATTTTTATTTTTATCATTAAGTTTTTATTTCTGGTTATTCTTGATTAAACTAGGATCTAGGGGGTATTTTCGTTCGATGGCTACTCCTGACCCAGTCGAGCGCACGAGCGGAGAACGACCCCGACGACGGCATCAGCAACGACGGCGACGGTGTGATTGTGATAGGTCGGCACGGACTCTCGGTGGCCGTGCGCGTAGACGTGGGTTGAAGAATGCCGCAAGACGCTTTTGCGGCCCTGAACGGTCACGCTGTATCATCCTATATGGAGTCTTGGGTGTAACTGTTGCAGGTTTGGGCTTAGCCCTATAGGTTATGACATTGGACTACTATTACGGTGGTTCGGGGATCGAGACCAGCGGGCATCGGCGCAGCACCAGCGGAGCAGGATGGAGCGAAACCTGAAGGGTTGAGGGCTCGAAAGGGCTATCCCCCTCGGTTTTATTGGCAGGTGCGACGGCGGGCCCGATCCATGGGAACTTCCCTTTTCCCGTTTTGTTTTTTTTATTAAATTTTTTTACATACCTTTTGTCATTTTTGTTTTAGCTTTTATCTTTTTACTCGCGTCCCGCTTCGGGGCGCGATACCGGGGTTGATATAGGGTCGCGTGGAGTGAGTTGTATCTGCGGAGTTGCCTGAAGTGCAATTGCAGGTTGTGTTGGTGGCTGCCTGCGCTACCCTTAACCACGCCACGTTTTGCCTGGGGCGCAGCACAGCGGGTGGTGCGGGACCCAGGAGCCTAGTTCGGTGGGTATACTCGTGAGCTGTTGTGATACAGGTCTGTGTCCAGGTCCAGTTGACGGAGCCAGAGGAGTGAAAACGACATCTTTGAATTACCCCGGGTTACTGTGTAGGGCCGCAGGGTGCTGTAGGTGGTAGTCCTTCGGGACATCCGTTAAAATTGGAACAATACAAAGAAGATTAGCATGGCCCCTGCGCAAGGGTGAGGCGCATAACTTGGGGAATGGATCTGGCACTGATCTGTGCCAGATACTGCTGTTGGAATACAGCGCTGAGCAACGGCGAGCGGAGAACTAGTGCAGTGGAAGCGGGCGCTAAGACCCTGAAGGGGGAGCAACCGACAGCGCGGCGGATTGGACCCCGCGGCCCAGGCTGTGTCCTTCGGGACATTCGTTAAAAGTTGGAACGATACAGAGAAGCTTAGCACGACCCCTACGCAAGAATGATATGCATAAACTGGCGAGGTCCGACAACCGATTGCTTCTCTCGGTATTTGGGTGATGTCGGACCGCGCAGTGACGAAAGAGCGAGGCCGGTGGGGTGGCAAAAGCAGGAGAGCGAGCTAAGACCGGGCTGTTGCGCTATCGAGCGTTGCGCTGGCCATGACAAGCCACTATGGGGCAAGCGGAGCAGCGGGTGTGTGACGGGCGGTAGCACAGTGGGGCCAGGCGCAGCGCTGCGAAGGCAGCAGGCAACAGGATGTGCGGGCGCTGTTAGGCCGGAGGAGGCACCGGGCAGATAGGCGCAACGGGCAGTGAAGAAGGTTGGACGAACCTGGACGCGGGCGTGCATCAGGTGCAGTCGGAGATGAAGGGAAACTAACATGGCGAGGGGGAGAAGCACTTACCTCGCTCGATTCTTGATAGAATCGGCCGGGGAAAAGTGCTAGATCGGGGTTTTTGGTGCTCGCGACCCCGATTCTGCGATCGGAATTGGGAGAGAGGGAGTACAATAAGAGGTAGGAAAGGAAGTTGGTGCGTGGGGGCTTCATGAAACTAGCTATGACCGAGTGTAAAGACGGAAGATCCTACCCGGTCCTTGATGAAAATAGGCGGGGAAAAAGTCGAGTTTGAAGTTTTTGCATAAGGCGAATTCGACGGCGGGGTCAAATTTAGTGGTAGGTTAGTGTGTTAGGAGCTACGAAGGGAGTGACCTGCGCCGAGCTATGGCAAAGGAGAAGAAGAAGGTGTTGTGTACTCGTTAGCGAACAGGTTTCGGTGGGGGAGGAATCGATTCGAGAGGTTCTGATGTGAGGCGAACCGAGATCTGAAGTTAGTTTTAGCTATAAGTTAGTGATTTTAGAGGTTAGTAGAGAAAAGTTTCCGCGGAGCCGAGGAGATGGCGGGAACGAGGAGGAAGAAATCAGTAACTCGCCTGATATTCAACGACATCGAGCGAACCAGGGCTCGTTTATGGGGTTTGAGGGCGGTGCGAACATGATGTCATCAATAGTTTTGCCGATGGGTTTGTGGTTTGGCCAAGGGTGACCCGAAAGCCCGCGCCCGGGAGGGAGGCTCGATTACGGGGGAGTGTAGCTTTTCGTATTCTAGCGGAAGATTCATTCTGAGTTATGCATGACCTATCGATGTAAGTAGCGGGAGGCCAGCTGCAGGGTCGGATACTTACCTGTTGACCGATGCATCGCTTAGCTGGTCGATGAAGACAGCAGGCACGGGCTGGGGAATCGATGATGTATCTTTCCACCTTGTGGTGGAAGATTCATTCAATTTTGTCCATCTCAGTAGCGGAACAAGTGTGAAGCGGGCTGGCAGGTTGGAGTCTTACTCGTTGGCCGGCGCGTATCATCAGAGGAGAGACCAACGAGGATTCCATTAGTAACAGCGGTCGAACCGTGAATGACCCAGATTTTGATCTATATCGGGCGGGAGCATGCCCGAGCACTTGTCATCAGTCCTCCCGTATAACGCACCCAGCCATGTAGGTGGTTAGATACGTGGCCAAAGGGACTCTGCCTTGCTGAGCTACTGTTGGATGAACTACGACTTATCGGGTGGCTGCTGCAAAGACCATGCAAACTGCCGTCTGCTGCACGATGTCAAGTTGTAATAGGCGTACTGCGTGTTTGTCACAGGTGCAGCGCCCTTTCTGCAAGGCGCTCAGCTTGAACACAAGCTTCTTGCGGGGAAGCGGGAGGGGCTGTTACCGTGACTAGGAGGCTGGGTACTTTTGACCTGGGTGTACATTGCAGGTGCGGCTGTGTGACCTGTCGCATGCTCGCTGCGTTGTGCACAGTTGTGGCTCCCACTACTGCCCAGTAGCTGGGCATCCTGGCCGTTGTGTTAGCCTGGATGGTCTGTTGCTGTGCTCGGTTGTCCGAGTCCGGCTTCAGCTGGCCTTCTGCGGCTGCAGTCACTGTGTTTATTACAATTTGGTATGCTGCAGTATCCTTAACGGCTTAGTCACTTCATACTAGTTGCTCCAGCAGGGTACCGTGATGCTGATGCCTGTAAGTCTCGAAAGTATAGCACGGCGGCGTGTTGAGATTGGCATCGGGGATTGGCCAAGGAGAGATGTTGGGGCGTAGAGGAGCAGTCAGACCGTGGTGGTGAAGGGGGTCATTGCTGCGGATTGAGGGCTCGTCTGGAGGGGCTACTTCGGCAGTTTGACTTCGCTGACCAAGCTGTCAGTCGGTCGCCATTGCGGGAGCCTCAGGCGATTGAAGACAACGAGGCCCTCTCACGCGAGACTGAGGGCACCACTCTTGGATCTGAGAGTCTCATACTTTTCTCTTTCTATCTTTCTAAGTCTAAGTCTAGTCTGCTGGTTACGACGGGAAGGCGGTAGGTGAGATTGCAACCCGTAGGTCCGCATCAAGACTCTGTGGGGAGTCCACCCACCGATTGCGGGAGCTCTGCCGGAACTCAGGAGGAGTTGTGGAGGCAGGGAACCATCAGGTAAACCACTTCATCTGTATAACCCACTATTACCCATGTTTGCCTATCCCCCTGCAGTATGATCGATGTATGCATGAGTTTGTCTCTATGACTATTATTTTCTCTTCAGGACCTAATCAGATTGAATGGAAGGAACGTGTGAGAGTGAAGCTTAAGTTTCATCTTCGTTTCGACTGAAAGCAGACTAAGGGTGAACTGGGGGAAGGTGAGAGGAAGACAGTTTTGCATGCGTTTGGAAGGGTCAACCAAAGCCTGAGCATTGTTTCTACTGTGAATGACTCAGGGCTATATTTATTTGGCTGTTTTCTGAAGAACCAGGCATTGTTTTTCCTCTTAATGGTCTGGTCGCTGTGTTTATTTGATTGTTTTCTGGGGAACCAGGCATTGTTTCTATTGTGAATGGCATGGTTACCCTAGTTAACTCTGAGGGTTTTCCTGATTGAAGGGGTTTAAATTCTTGTTTATTTTGAGGGAGGATTTCTGGTCTATGTTTCCATGGTGAATTGTTTAGCCTGAAAACCATGCACATAAATTAAACTAAGTATAAAGAAAAGTACTTTATGTATATTTACATGTGAACTGACAACTGGGCATTGTTTCTACTGTGAATGGTCCAGCGTTAAGCCATATCATTAAGAAGAGAAAAGGGAAAATACAAAGCATAAATGGAAATAGTTTGGGCAAGTTGAATATTGTTTCTACTGTAAATGGTTCAGTCCCCTGCCCATATTTGCCTTTTCTTTTGAAAACAAAGTCAGAGAAATACTAAATCTTTGGATATTAAACAGCTCAAGGCAACTAGGCATTGTTTCCATGGCGAATGGCCTAGTCATCTGCCCAAAAGAAGAGAGAAGTAGTTGTGCAACCTGTGCGTGTATATCATAAAGATAAGTTGGGCATTGTTTCCATGGCGAATGGTTCAGCTCTACGTGTTATGTAAGATGGGTATAAAGATGCAAAAACTTGAAGATTCATGAACTATCTATATGGAATGAACTGGGGATGGTGAGAGTACTAACATTCGTGGTTTGGTCTGCATGTAACGGGATGGGATGACTAGTTTGTTTAGATTTCAGTTTTATAGGTAGTTGCTTTAGTTGTTCGCCACGTGCTAGAGTCATAGGAGTTAGTGTCAATTCCTGCATTTTCTGTAATAATTTTTTTTCCACTTAGGTCAATTCCTGCATTTTATGAGATATTTTCTTATACTTGGCTTTGTATAAATCTTAGCAAGCCACTTTTCCTCAGGGAAGCGCTGCCGAAATTTCTACAAATCCAAGAAGTTAGCCAACTTGTCAGAGTTCAACTTGTCTTTTCCATATATCTTGATTAGTTAAAATCTGGGAAGTCTCCTTTTCTAAAGGCAGTGCTGCCCAAATTTTTACTTATTCAGGAGGTTAGACAAAAATTGAAGTGTGGGAAGCCAAAGTTACTTTCAAAATCTGAACTTAGCCTTGTATAAATTTTGGAATAGCACTTTTCTAGAGGGAGTGCTGCCGAAATTTTTACAAAATTAAGGAGTTAGTTAAATTCAGTCTAAAGTTGAGCT
>BFEA01000300.1:1435414-1451835 GCA_003427395.1 Chara braunii | reverse complement strand
CGACCCGCCCAGAATAGAGGAGATTCCGTAGTTGGTCTACCTTTAGCTTAAGCACTGGCTTAAAAGTAGACTTAAGTTTAGCTTATAGGGAGATTTTGAGTAAGGATGTATTATGRAGTTGTATTCTCCATACACTTATGATCTTAGCTTGGGGATTGGTCTGCCGTGTGTTAYAGGTCCTTTTGATCATTTGATCCAARTTCAGGGCTAGATCCAGCTTGATCCCTTGAGGATCACTTTCTGTTATYACTAATAACAGGTCGGTKGCYGATTCGTCSGTCCACGACTCAATTTCAACTCTCCCTCCAYACTCAACYTAAAAGGCTTTAGCCCTGGTGATTTCGTTSTTTTATTAAGGTTTCACCCGGACTTTTATTGAATGGCCATTTAACAAAGGTACTGAGTATTTAATTAAGGTTTGTTGGACAGGAGGTTTGGGGCTTGCATGGCTAAAGCGAGGGATATGAGTGTCGAAGGTGGTTGGGGTTAACTCCGTGTAGTGTGTGGGTTGTTGATTTGGTTCGTTGATGTGATGGCAGGTATGTGCTGTGAATCAGATTCAAGATTTGGTTGCCTACAATCACACATATACGTATTATTGTGAGAGACCCCAGTGAGATCATAAGAAGTGATCATCACATACTCAACCCTTATATATGTATACATCGGTATACTTGGGATGAATGTTTGCATAGGTTGAAGAGCCCCCATACTAAAAGTACTACTGAGAAGCTGGGACTGAGGGGCTTAGGGGAAACCTCTCCTTCTATTTTTGTTCTTGTTTTTTGATGATTTTCTTAGTCGGACGTTTGGTCCTGGGCCGGGATTCGAGGTCCTTGTCCAGGACACCCCAAGCCCTAGGCTCTGCAGGGGAGAGGTTTTTCCTTGCGCAGAGCCTATTTGAATTGCCTACCGAGACACTCAGACCGAGAGCCGAAGGTGCCGCGGCGACTACACGGCTATTCCTTCAGCCGTGCAATGTCGTGAAGGGTTAGGCCTTCACGACACTTCAAGTCTGACACTTGAGTGTCATAAGCGGTACTCGGATCCACGAGGGACCGCTTGATTATGGGCACTACATAGTACGTCATCATTGCGACTGCTTGCGTACGCCTGCATTGCAAGTCGATATGAGTACGCCCTGCGTCCGTGCGGTTTTATACTAAGTCTCGCGCGCGGCGCTTACCCGATTTCCGCGTCGGAAAGTTATGGGTTGGATACCGAGGGGCTAGGAGCGTTGTCGCGTTATTTGTGTTGTGTCATTTCGTACGTGTGTGTATGAGCGTGTTTTATTTTTGGTGTTAGTTAGAGTGGTGTGCGCGTGGTGTGTGGGATGCATCCTAGTCGACCGACCACGGGCCACGCCTGGGACTTCAGCCCCCCAAGATGTCGGTTCGCGTACGGGTCCGACAGAGAGGCGTATTATCGCGCGTACCCCCTCTGCTACAGCGAACGAGAAACACCCTCGGCTGGTTCACCTCTACGATTGCAATTGATTAGCTTTTGTACTGTGGACTGGTAGCTCGGCGGGGATACGCCCACCGAAGGGAGGTGACAACTCTCGTAAGGTGTAGGTAAGTCGTGCCACGTAGGCCCTATCATGTCGTAGGGGATCGCGAGAGGTATGGCTGGCGCACTCGGCCGGAGCGGCTTAAGGAAGCTCCATGTATATTGCGACAAAGGATTTAAATCCAACTCCTGCGTGACGCGGCCGGGAGGGTCCCGCGGTGCCCTGGTGCGATGCTGGACCGATGCGCTCGACAACGCTCCCGAGAGATTCTTTTGGATTCCTCAGAATCCCCGCCAAAATGTCCTTGGATTCAAGGGGTCCTCGCAAGGTCCAATGGGTTCAAGGAGCCGGGATTGACGGAGTGATCTTGAGCGAGCGCCAACAGGAAAATTTGGAGTCGGTGTTGGTGCACAGTTCGTCCGTGGTCCATTGGGCGGACATCGCCGGCCTCCAGTACCCGACGGGCCCCCAACGGCCTTCCACCATTACCGTTGGCGTGAAAATGCGTGGGGGTGGTTCTTCAACTGCAAGGCGCTTCACGAAGCAGGGTTTTCCATGCGCGTGTCGCCGACCGTGGTGTCCAAAAGTCAATTTTTTTTATTTTTCTACAAACGATGTTGAAGCATTGTCGGTCGATTGCAGGCATCTGCCTAGTGCGTTTTGTCAGTTATTGTCAAGCGCATTGATGCAAACTTTGTTTGGTAAATGCCTTGCAAGTTGCGATTCATGGCAGACGTCCTCCCGCGGTTCCCGCTCCTGCTGCTAGTCACTCTTCCCCTGCTCCTTGTCGTGTTGTTCCACGTGTGCGTCGTTGTGCAGGGTCCTGATAGCAAATAGAAACGACGAACAATGAGGAAAACGACGATGGACAGACGGAAAACCTCCAAGAGACAGTCGATATGTGTCATTGACTACTCCACTCCGCAAGTGCTCCTTGTAGTACCCCTCCGCCGCATCGTCAACCTGTCGGAGATCCTCCCATGTCCCTCCCGTCTTTCTCCTCATCCACCATCTCGGCGTCGGCCGTGGGATCACAATAGATGCCATGGCGCAGTAGAATTGCAGAATGGATTCCGATAACGACACACAATCGGGTGCATCCATCACCTGCTGCATCAACTATCTATGCCTGCGAACGAACAATCTCATCCTCAGGCGAGTTGTCGTTCTGCCAATGCGATAACGCATGGCGGCGACTGACACAGTTATGAGCACTGTGTTTCTCTCCAATGTCCTTAATGCCTTTGCACCACCCGCGAACTCTTGTTCCATCGCACCCACCACTCGTTCGTCCGCTGGTGCCCTCGTTGCACCTTCTGCACATCGATGGGGACCGTGCTCGCACTCTCCACGTTTCACGGAAGTGTTACGTTCGCGCTAAGCTGTGACGGTCCGAAGAGCATGCAGAACACGAAGGCGACGTCGCAATAGAGAACCGTTACGCATACACGCTACATCACCCAACGTTCCAATACCATCCTTTTTAGCCATGACCGCCATCACTCTTCGGCACAGACGTTTTGCCCCAGTCTCCAGTCCGGCCGCCAGGACGCCTCACACACTGATGTGTTACAACGGAAGGTTCGAAATTTGAAATTGGAATGGGGATGTTGGCGCCTTTTTTTTTCCTCATCCCGGTAGGCCTCCCCGCCGTCGCCAGTGGACCACGCCCGAGGGCGCACAGACATCCCAGCACGATGACGGACATCCACCCCCGCGGCCGCGTGTATTCGTATGAAATTGGTCGCTGGATACCTCCAAGGGTTTTCCTTGGGACCCATTGAATTAGGACGCGGTGTAACCACGATGCTGAAAACTGAAAAGTTTTCCAAGGACTTCATCCTAATTCCTGAGGATTTTTCAATGAGGGTCTAACGAGGCCCATAGTACTGCTGAAAAAGTGGTGTTTGTTGTCTTCCTCTCGCGGCAGTTGATAGCTTCGCGGTATCTACAAAGTGATGGAGGATGAGCGCTCATCTGGGTGAAGATTCTCCCAACTGGACGCCGGGAAGAAAATTGGCTAGTTTTTCATTTACTATGTAGATATAACTCCTTTCATTCCCACCAATGTTAAAAAACGTTTGATGCCGATTTATGAGAATGGTTGGGCCTCGTTCTGGGTAATAGAAACCCCCTAAGACAGACTTTTCCAAAACGAGGGTAGTAACCTTGTTACTTTTTTTTTTTTTTTTTTTAACATACATGCTCTAATTTATTCGAAGGGAGCAGCACATGCTGGGAATCAGGCCCAGTGTTCCATATGAAGACATGTAAAAAACAATTTATGAACAAATTGAGATACCAGGGTCATTGTCCGGTTTCGACTTAAGAGTATCATCCAAGATCATGAGCAAGCTACTGAACTTCGGGATAGATGAGGATAAAACTATGAATCTTTTTTTTCGATCGCTAAATACCTCCTGAAATCCACCGCAATTTTTTGAACACTCAAGTATTTAAGAGATTTCCAACAGATCATAACAAAGTTCACCAAAACTTACTTATATCTGACAAACTCATACAGGCCTCACGCCCCCTATCTGCTAGGTTACAGAGCAAAGCGAATCACTCCAGCTCCGGCCAGTGTCGTCCTGTGTCAGCAACCACTAGTTGTCCCTTAAGATGCCTCCGCATAGCATCCCCATATCTCTCTACAAGGCCTCATGCTCTCACCTTCGGCAAGTTACAGGGCATCACCCTGGCTTCGACCAGCGTCGTTCTGACATTGAACAGCCATGGATCCTAAATATAATAGTCTAATTCCAGTGCAACTTCGTACAAACCTCCAGCGGACCCTAAAAGTCCTGAGAGATTCTTCAAACTACTAGGAATAACAAGGGTGATTGTTTTTAAAATTCCATTAAAAAAAAAAAAACAGGAAAAGTCCCAACCAAATACAAGCACAGGATATAGAAATTCCCCCCTTTCCCCCTCGTTCCCCTGCCCCACCGCTGCCTCCACCAAAAAGGACCGCCCCGAATCACTAACACGCCTCATCGGCCCCAACTTGGGACAAACCCGTCTCCCCCCCTACTCCCACATAGGCATCCAGTTTTCACCCAAAGTATGTCTCTACCGACCCCTTGCCCTCTTCTGCCACCATTGGGATATGATGTTTGACCCGTACATCTCTCTCAGCCCCAGAATAGAGCATCATCCAAAAGTTGTCCAGCCTCCCTTCAGGACAATCACCTCCCTCCGTGTGAAGCCCTTGCAGAGTACAACTCTCCCCCTCAAAACCAACCCACCACCCCACCATAAATAATTTGTTTATGCTTAAGAGGAGAAACAAAATTTTGGACATTGTTGTGGATTATTCCCCCCCCTCCCCTCCATCTCCCTTGTCCCTCCGCTGCCTCCGCCGAAAAGGACTGCCTTGATTACAACTCTCCTTACCGGCCTCAACTTGGGGCATACCTACTTCCTCCCCCTACTTCCACTAAGGCATCCAGTTCCGCCCAAAGTATGCATCGGCCAATCCCTCACCCCTATATGCCTCCGCTGGGATATGATTTCAGCCCATACATCTCTCCCAACCCCATAATAGGGCATCCCCTAAATATTTGTCCCCACTCCCTCCAGGGCATTTCACCCCCCACCTTCTGAAGCCCCTGCAGAGTAGAGCTCTCCTCCTTAAAACCCCAACCCCCCACCCATGCAAAAATAATTCATTAGTGCGCCCGAAGGGGAATCAAAAATTTATAGTGGAAAAAAATAAACAACGAGGAGTTTAGGAAATAAAATTCCTAAGATATGAGTGGAAGCATCGAAAATTCCTGAAAATTATGATGGAGAAGAGGTGGATGAGTTTTTTTTTTTTTAATTTGTTGATGACGATGAACAACACCCTAAAGATGATGATGATGATGGTGACGACCACCTACTGATGTGAAAAGCAAACAATGCCTTGAAGAGCAATATCTAATGATGACAAACTGATGATGATGATGGTAATGATGAGTAACACCATGATGATGATGATAACGCCAAACAACCTTGACAATGCCCTACGAAGACAGAATGATGATGCTGATCATACTGAAGAGCAACACCAATAGCGCCCTATGATTACAGCTGATGATGGTGATGATGATGATGATGATGATGATGATGATGATGATGATGATGATGTCGGTGATGATGATGATGATGATGATGTCGGTGATGATGATGATGATGATGATGATGATGATGATGATAATGATGATGGTGATAATGACTCAGAACGCTCTTTGATGACAAAAGGATGATGGTGGTGCTAATGACGAGCACCTTTGATGATGCACTAATGATGATGAGCAGCGTCGACAACGCCCTATGATTACACGATGATAATGATGTTGATGATGACGCACAACGCCCTACTATGACGGAGTGATGAGATGATACTAATATGATGACGAAATAATGTTGATGATACTAATAATGAGCAATCATTGCCCTATGCTGACAAGCAGCGCCCTACACTGTCGAACTTACCTTGTTGATGATAATAGTGATGAGGAGCACTCTCGATGAACGGCTCCTCGATAATGATGATGATACAAACAAGCAGCACCCTTGGTGAGGAGCGTCTGTTGCTGATGCCGAGCAGAAGTGAAGACCTACGCCTTGATGATGATGACGAACGACACCCTGATGATGATAATGATGATGATGATGAGCAGCAGCATCTTGATGATGATGACGAACCATTACCGTGATAATGATGTTGAACCACGCCCTGTTAATGATGATGGTAATCATGATGATGATGACGAGCAGCATCCTGATGATGATGGCCAACCATTACTGTGATAATGGTGTCGAGTCGCGCCTTGATGATGATGGTGCTAGTGATGACCAGTGCCTTGATTATGTTGACACACCCACTTCCTCGTAATTGCAGTCGCCACTGCACCCGCACTTGAGTTTACCAGACTCCACTGTACTCCACAAGCGTCGACATAGCCAACGCCTCTCAGGCCATATGCCACGTGCAACAACGCAGTCGCAATGGAGTGAAATATGGGACTTACCCCCCCTAAAAAAAAACAACGGGAGTTAGGTCATCCGCCATATAAGCTCATGACGTGACGTGGACAAGCGCCTTCGGTCACTTGCGCGTGTGCAAAGCGCCTGCTTTACAAAAGAGATGGCTATCATCGCCGTTGTGCGCCATCACCGTGGCCCACTTGTGCAATATCGCAGCACAAGGTGGGGTGTAGCGCTCCCGATAGCGCCGCAACACACGGCGGGGCGCAACGCTCCCGGTAGTGCCGTGCCCATCAGGAGTTCGGATAGAGCAATAGATATATGGGGCTCTTTAAAGAAGTTGTGGAGTAGATGTTACGCATAGCCCAAACAAAGTTAGAATTATATAACAAAAATATATTATCTCGTTTAAGCCCTGGGTGATGGAACAAGAGCTTTGAGAATGAAGGGAAGTTGCCAGACACCATTTCTTTTGGATTCGCTGTCAACAAGTTCCTAATGGGGTTTTGGCCTCCTCCTTAGCGTCGTTCATGACGTTTATGGATGTAACTTGATTAAAGAAAAACATGCTTTCAATAACTGTTTGGCCCCTGATGAGTGCAATGTTCGTTTCGATCTTAAGTTTGTCGTTCGACTTCAATATAAGCAATATTTGATTGTTAACTTTGAAAAGGATGGACATGTTATTAAAAAATAAGAAGTCATATGCTAAGGCTGCGAAATTGGCCCCAGTTCGGTTTGCAAAGGATAGGGTGCCCTCCCCACCCCCCTCGATGATGTCCCTCGAAGGCCGAGGCCCAAGCCCTGTCAGTACCCTTACAAAGGAAGTTAAGAAAAAGAATGAGGATGGGGAAAAGGGTAAAAAGGACGATGAGGATAACCCCTCACTTCCCTCCCTCCCCTGTAGTACCATGCGCTAATGTTCCCGTAGCCCCACCACCTGACACTCGGACAGATGAGATTATCATCAAACGAAAGGTCGACTTAAACCACAGGTTCCCCCGCCACCGAAAACCCCTAGTCCCTGTGAGTTAGGGCCGGGTTGTACGGAGGGGCGACGACCGTACGGAGGCGCCAGGTTGTACGGAGGGCGACGGGTCCAATCCCGCCATTTTGCAAGCGGCAACTTTGCCGATTTTTTGTGCTCAGAAGAAGTCATGAAAATATCTGAAAATTTGAGTGTCCGTGGATTAGATCGTGATCTTTCAGGAAAAAATATCAAAAAAATAAAATAAAATCATTTTAACGGTGAAATATTCGTCGCGCCGATTCGGTTTATTTCCATTTTTTGTCGCAAATTTCGTACGGAGGCCCGCCCGATTTTCCACGTTGTACGACCGATACCTGTCGTGAAACAGCGCTACCGGTACCCCGAGGTTTTTGACGTCAGGGGGATCTGTGGTTTAAAAGGAGGAAGATCCTTTTCAAGATGAGCTTATGGATCAAGATCCCTTACTCCTTGGATAAGAAAACCATTGTCGAGCGCATCGACTTTCACATTTTTGCCGTGACCCGTTGAGACAGACGTGGTTGTGTTGTCGTTTTGCCGTTTTAGTCGGGTGCATCAGTCGTACCTCGACAGGACAGGTTCCCCCAAGGTATCACTTACTTTCCCTAAGGGGTTGTCACCACCCTTAGGGGCATATCCCTATCGGGCTACTGACCCACGTACAAAAGTTTTTATATACAATCATAGAGGTAAATCAACTGAGGTTGTTTGCTCGTCTCGCTATAGTATAAGTACACGCAGTTAGAACATCGTGTGAAATTGAGAGTCATTCGTTCCTTTGGGCATTGATCTCCTAAGTACGAGTGGACGTTGGTCGACTAGGACAGTCTCAACCAGGCGTGAAACCCACGAATAATCTTAACTTCTTATATACATAACGTAAAAGATCATTTCATATTCCGAACAATTAGGTCGATAAACCAAAACCAACGTGAAATCGATCGGCTCGGGTCGGAATCGATAATAGTTCGACATGAATGTCCATCTCGAATGCTCTTGACTTGATGAGATGGCTCGCAGTCTACCAATGTTATTTGTCTCATTCTTTTATTGATTGGCGAGACCCTAACATCGCCCCTTCTCATTTATCTGCCCCGGGTCCCCACTTCTTATGGTGCGAACCCCATCCACGAGTGTGACCCCTACAAGAACTACTTTGAGTTAATTTTTCATCACACTGGGCTTCTTAAGGTGCTGGTCTCCCATTCTTTGGTGCCACATAATGAGGTCATCTATAAGGTTGCGAAGTCAGCCCTCTCCTGCTCGTGATAAAAGGAGAGACGACACCCCTCCTTAGTAGTCGCGCGTCGAACCCTCTACGGAGTGGTCTGGATATCCCTCCTTGCCCGAGAGACTTGATCGGCTTGGGACGAAATCGACAATAGTTTTGTCGACATGAATATCCATATTGAATGTTTATGACTTGATGAGACAACTCACAGTCAGCAAGTGTTATTTTATCACATTCCTATATTGATTAACAAGACCTAAGCATTGTCCCTTCTCATTTATCTATCCTGGGTCCAAACGTTTTATGGGGCGCATCCCATCCACGAGTGTGGCAGTTACGTTCATTTACCTTGAACTATACGACTGAATTTCTTTCTGTAATTGACAGAATATTTATCATCACACTGGGTTTCTTAAGGTGTCGGCCTCCCATTCTGTGGTGGCACATAAAGCGGTCACCTACAAGGTTGCTAAGTCAACCCCCTCCTGCTTGTGATCAGGGGAGAGCCGACATCCCTCCTTAGTGGTCGCGCGTCTAACCCTCAAAAGAGTGGTCTGTGTATTCCTCATCGCCTGAGCACAAGTCTCGAATCTCAGAAGTCCAGTCATCTCCACTAAATCGGCAAAGTATCCCACATTGTCGGTGCGAATACCCTTAAAAGGGTATATGTCCTTGTTTTTGTAAGTGACAAAAATGAGATTTCAATTAGAAATTGCATGAGCCGCTCGAGTCACGACTGAATTTCTTTCTGCAATTGACAGAATGTTTAAAAGAAGTAGGGAGTGTGTGGGCGCGCAAATTTAAGACCTGTGTGATTTTTGTTGGTGTTATGAATTGACATTTTTTTATTACTCATTTTATTTTGATTAAAACTAAAAAAAACGTTTTTTTCTTTAAATTTATATTTTTGTATATGGCGCGTGCGAGCACGCAGAGGCGTCATTACCACAGAGTCGGCATCAGGCTTAACTGTCGCTCCTGCATTTTGGAAAATATAATTGTCGTAGACTTCATTCGAAGCAAGGTGGCAACCCACATAGTATGTAGTATCGTAGAGCGCCTTGTTGTGTTCGCTCGCCTGTAAGAGTTATTATCGGTTTTGGAAGCGTACAACTCCGACATGATGGACAATGTTGAGCACATCGGCTCTCGCCTTTTTCGCAAATGGTGAGAGTCCTCCTGACCACGTCACGCAGGAATAAACAAAACAAATCGAGAGACAACTTGGGGACAATGCATAATAACACTGCGAGAAGCCGAAACGAGCGAGGTCGTGTCGTCCCTCCTCCTCTTTAAACGGTTGCGTTAGTTGTACTTCCCATGGTCTCCTACGACAAGATACGTTCCCGCGGAGCATAATTTTTTCCCCTAAGGGGTTGTCACCACCCTTAGGGGTGTATCCCTACTGAGCTATTGACCCATCTGTGAAAGTTTTTAAATGCAATTACAAAGGTAGGTCAACCGAGGGCCTTTGCTCAATTGGTTGTAGTATAGGAAACATTTGGTTAAACGCCAAGCGGACCCGACTCGGAACGTCGTCCATTCCTTAGGGCGCTGATTTCGTAAGTGTGAATCGGACGCCCGTCACTAGGACGGTCTCAACCAAGCGTAACCAGAACTCAATCATACTCCTTTAGACACATAGTCAAAATAAAGTTATAATAACCATACGTAATTACATAAAAAAAAGTCGATCGTAGTCGACATGAATATATATCCAATCTGAAACGATAACATAAATTATTTAAATCATCGTATGACACATCCAATAAAACAAAATTAAAATAAAATTTTACCATCCCGAGTCGAACTCCATAAAAAAAAAATCATACACCCGCCAACAAGGAGTTGGCTTCCGACAATAACATCAATGTTGTCGACAAGGTAGTTGGTCTACCTCAGTATTGATTTTATGAAACACATTGTCGGTGCGAATACCCTTACAAGGTTATCCACCCTATTTTTTTGCAAGTGACAAATAAATAAGTTTTGAAGTGAAATTTTATTGTACCATGCAAGTCGAGGCAGTATCTTCTCTAGGCTGATCAAAAGTTTGGCTAAAAGTAGGGAGTGTGTGGGCGCGCAGTTTGAGGCGCATGTGATTTTTTTTATTATTGGTGTTAAGGAGATGACATAATTATCGACCGACTTTTGATTTTGATTTAATTATGAGTAAAACGATCTTTTGATCTTTAACTAAAACATCTGTTTGTGGCATTCGCACGCGCATGGAGGTGGCTTGCCTTGGCTGGGCCGGGTTTGACCGTCAGCGTCTCAGGATTTTTTCGGAGTGGTTATTTTAAGATTTTAGTTAAAAGGGCTTGGAGGGGAAGAGGTTAACCGGCTCCCCATTTTTCGCCTCAATTTATAGAAAAACCATAAGGTCATTTTAAGCAAACTTTATGCCGATGCATAGAGTGCACTTCTTACTAACATATTATTAAAAAAATAAATAAATAAATAAATTAAAAACATATAAAACAGCAAGCCAAAAGTGCATTTTCATGAAATTTTGGCAAAAAAATTGTCATCAAATTTTTATAATTTTCACCACTCTTCACAACACAAATTCTAATACTCCACATGACATCAAATTTGACACACAGAAAGCTTGTCCAAATTTAAAAAAATAGGCAAAAAAAAAAAATCCAAAAAAATACAAAAAAAACCTAAATTCAGGATCATTCAAGATCATTCATCGTTACCTAGGGCCGAAAAGTGGGGGTCCCCAGTTCGGCCTTAGGTAACGATAAATGATCCTGAATGATCCTGAATTTAGGGTTTTTTTAATTTTTTTGAATTTTTTTTTTTTACCTATTTTTTTATTTGGACAAGCTTTCTGTGTGTCAAATTTGATGTCATTTGGAGTATTAGGATTTGTGTTGTGAAGAGTGGTGAAAATTGTGGAAATTTGATGACAGTTTTTTTGCCAAAATTTCATGAAAATGCACTTTTGGCTTGCTGTTTTATATGTTTTTTATTTTTGTTTTTTTGTTTTGTTCTTATAATATGTTAGTAAAAAGTGCACTCTATACATCGGTATGAAGTTTGCTTAAAATGGCTTATGGCTTGGAGTCGTGTAAAATGCAGGGGCGAAAAGGCGTTTCGATTGGCCGTGTGGCGGCATGACTTTGACACGCTGAGCAGTGTGTGCGGCAACCGTGGGCGAAACCTGGCCCTTCGCATGAGGGGAGGGTGGGGTCGGCAGCAGCAAGTGCGGCGTGTGTAGGCCAAAACGTAGGCTGGGGCGTTTCAGTACGACCATGCAGCAAACGAAACCCATTTATATGGGTTTCTGCTAGTGCCAATGCCAACCTGGGGTATAGTACTATTGGTTACGATGTTGAACTTTCATACGGCAGATACAAGGATCGAAACCAGCAACTGGCAACGAAAGAGCGAAGGAACATAAAAAGGAAGCTAAGGGGTTGAGGATCCGGCGGGGCTATCCCCCTTAGTGTTGTTGTCGATCCCAACTGTAGCTTCTATTGGTTGGACAAGAGGGATGTCGACGGTTCCCTCTCTCCCCCATCCTGGTGTTACCTTTATACACTCGACCTTTGTTTTTTTTGTTTTTTTTTTAACTTTATGGAACCGATCCAGGTGCCGATACCGAGACTGGGCCTGAAACCCAAGAGCATAGCTCAGTGGGTGCACCCACTGACGGTTGAGATACGGACTTGAGCCCGAACTCCGCTGGGAGTGGATAAGTGACGATTGCATTTTCTTCCCCTCCTTGTTAGGCATGGGGCTTGGACTGCTATGACCGGCATACTGGTGGGGAGCGATTGAAAACCCCACATACAGGTGGCCATCACTGTAGTCGAGGACCTTGAGCACTCGCCTCTTTTGAGGCACCGTCAAGATTCCTGCGTGTATAAGATGCTAGAGGATTTCCTCTATCCTACCTATCTTGAGACGCGGATCGAGGCCCACGTGCATGTGAGCCCATGGGGGTTGGCCCACGGCGTGGAAGGAGCCTGAGTGGTGGGACCAACACCTGGGGGTGCACCATCCATCAACCACGATCTGTTGTGTGAGGTTTGAGTGTGAGTAGGCCTGTGGGGCCAGCACCTGCAGACCTAGCATAGCTGGTACACCTACGAGTTGATTAAACACACAGACACATACAAGTTTGAAACCAGATACAATCAGATGACCAAAATAAAATCAGCCTTGGTGTCAGCATACCCCAACTATTTACATTTTTTGTTTTTCTTATTTTTTATTTTTTTATTTTTCACTTCTTGCAGGTCTAAGTGCAATGAACCTAATGCCCAAATTTGGGCAGGTTCCTTCAGGCTGGTGCAACTGGTGGTCGAGTTTTCCCCACGGAGGCGTCAGTAGCTCATACGCACGTTTTTAGTCTGAGCTACCTCTTGAACTGGCGACACAATAGGGGGAGCACCTTTCGACTCACATTTTTACTCACCCGTTGTCGGACTATCTGTCGGGTAGCGGTATCATAGTGCGGGCTGCTCTATATTCGAGAGAGGATGAGGCGAAGAAAGAGTGGGAGAAGCAAAATAGGTGACGAAGACAACGAAGATAGTGAATGGCGGGGTTTTCCTAACAAAATGAGGCAAGGGAAAACATTAGGTAGAGTTTTTGGGGTCGGGCGAGTTCAATGATGACGTGAGTTTTGGTATTAGATTAGTAGGGAGAGAGTTGAGAGGGAAACGGGGTGCGTGAAGGTGACGGGAGCGCAACTATGGCAGAAGGTGAAATTTTAATATTTCACTCAATTCCCTATAGAATCAAATGAACTTAGATCCGATTATGGGGTTCTAGGACCTCGCGAATCGATCTATGAAGTTAGGTCGATGAGGCGGGGGCCGAAAATTGCAGCACGAGCAGTAGGAGTTGTGCCCCCAGTATGAGAAATGTGAAGGTTTGTATCTGGTCATGCTCTGGCGCAAGATTCACTTCGATTTTGCTCATACTAACGATGGAAGTAGCATGAGGCGAGCCGTGTGGAGGAGGACTTACCTGTCACGTGGTGCGTTGCTCATCCTATCAATGGAGGTAGCGTGAGTCCAGCCGCGGGGTTGGAGACTTACCTGTTGGTCGGGGCGTCGCTCATCCTGACGATGGAAGTAGCCTCTTGCTAGCTCTCTGCGTGCATGGCTGGAAAGCAACGTATATTTTCATGATCTAGCGGACGATTCATTCCGATTTTGCTCATTCTATCGATGGTAGTGGCGTAAGGCCAACTGCAGGGTTGAGAGAGAGAGGTTCGGGTAACCTTCTTAAGGTTCATCGTGACGGGGATAAATTGTTGTAATTGATGTTCTGGGTTGATGCGCGCTGTTATCACCAAGTCTAAGTGAACTTGGCAGGACTTTTGGGTCTAATACATTCGGGGGAGACAGAGAAGAGTACAAACGCTCGTAGTAAGAAAGCAGACATAAAAAAAGGTCAGGGTTGAAACTGCGGTGCTAAGTTACGCGGCTGCTTCGGCGCAAAGTTGGCACTGTATCCGCCCATGATCGAGTGAAAGATTCATTCGATCGTTCTACTTGCCACAATCGTCACCAATTATGGTCGTGATCCACCTCCTTGCGATCACGCTGGCTCTCGGTCGTATCCAACCTCTTTTGCCTACGTACGTAGTGAGATTGCGTATATGTGAGGAAGAAAGAGAGTTGAAGAAAGAAGAGAGAAGGCGTACCTTCAACAAACGGTAAAGTTGCGCAGTGTCAGACGGGAGAGAGAGGCAGGGCAGGATATGCCCTCACCTCAGGCTTGCCGTTGGAACTGAACTATGACGGTGTCGAGCGCATCGGTCTAGCACCGCACCAAGGCAGCGTGGGACCCTCCCGGCCACGTCACGTAGGAGTTGGATTTAAATCCTTCGTCGCAATATACATGCAGCTTCCTTAAGCCGCTCCGGCCGAGTGCCCCAGCCGTACCTCTCCCGAACCCCTACGACAGGATAGGGCCTACGCGAGGCACGACTTACCTACACCTTACAGGAGCTGTCACCTCCCTTCGGTGGGCGTATCCCCGTCGAGCTACCAGTCCACAGTACGAAAGCTAATCAGTTGCAATCATAGAGGTGGACCAACAGAGGGCGTTTCTCGTTCGCTGTAGCATAGGGGGTACTCGCGGTAATACGCCTCTCTGTCGGACCCGTACGCGAACCGACATCTTGGGGGGCTGAAGTCCCAGGCACGGCCCATCGTTGGTCGACTAGGACGCATCCCACACACCACGCGCACACCACTCTAACAAACAACAAAAATAAAACACGCGCATACACACACGTACGAAACGACATAATACAAATAACGCGACAACACTCCTAGCCCCTCGGTATCCAACCCATAACTTTCCGACGCGGAAATCGGGTAAGCGTCGCGCGCGAGACTTAGTATAAAACCGCACGGACGCAGGGCCTACTCATATCGACTTGCAATGCAGGCGTACGCAAGCAGTCACAATGATGGCGTAGTATGTAGTGCCCATAATCAAGCGGTCCCTCGTGGATCCGAGTACCGCTTATGACACTCAAGTGTCAGACTCGAAGTGTCGTGAGGGCCTAACCCTTCACGACATTGCACGGCTGAAGGAATAGCCGTGTAGCCTCCGCAGCACCTTCGGCTCTCGGTCTGAGTGTCTCGGTAGGCAATTCAAATATGCTTTGCACAAGGGAAAACCCCTCCCCGGCAGAGCCTAGGGCTTGGGGTGTCCTGGACAATGACCTCGAATCCCGGCCCAGGACCAAACGTCCGACTAAGAAAATCATCAAAAAGCAAGAACAAGAATAGAAGGAGAGGTTTCCCCTAAGCCCCTCAGTCTCAGCTTCTTAGTAGTACTTTTAGTATGAGGGATCTTCAACCCATGCAAACATTCATCCCAAGTATACCGATGTATACATATATAAGGGTTGAGTATGTGATGATCACTTCTCATGGTCTCACTAGGGTCTCTCACAATAATACGTATATGTGTGATCGTAGGCAACCAAATCCAGAATCTGATTCACAGCACATACCTGCCATCACATCAACGAACCAAATCAACAGCCCACACACTACACGGAGTCAACCCCAACCACCTTCTACACTCATACCCCTCGCTTTAGCCATGCAAGCCCCAAACCTCCTGTCCAACCTTTGTTAAATGACCATTCAATAAAAGTCCGGGTGAAACCTTAATAAAACAACGAAATCACCATGGCTAAAGCCTTTAAGGTTGAGTGTGGAGGGAGAGTTGAAATTGAGTCGTGGACGGACGAATCGGCAACCGACCTGTTATCAGTGATAACAGAAAGTGATCCTCAAAGGATCAAACTGGATCTAGCCCTGAACTTAGATCAAATGATCAAAAAGACCTGTAACACACAACAGACCAATCCCCAAGCTAAGATCATGAGTGTATGGAGAATACAACTTCATAATATATCCTTACTCAAAATTTCCCTATAAGCTAAACTTAAATCTACTTTTAAGCCAGTGCTTAAGCTAAAGGTAGACCAACTACGGAATCTCCTCTATTCTGGGCGGGTCGCCTGAATCACCACCTCTCAAAATATAGTTTATCTCCTCTAAACTAAGAAAATTTCGGCAGCGCTTCCCGTAGGAAAAGTGTCTTTCCAGAGTTTATATAAGCTCAAATATGAAAAACAGAAATAATCTTTGACTCTTGAAAGTCAAATTCTGTCTAACTCTCTGAATTAGTAGAAATTTGGGCAG
>BFEA01000300.1:1420397-1434904 GCA_003427395.1 Chara braunii | reverse complement strand
GAATAGGGTCTTGCCAAGATTTATACAAAGCCAAGTATAAAAAAAAATCTCAGAAAATGCAGGAATTGACCTAAGTAAAAAAACGTTATTACAGAAAATGCAGGAATTGACCTAAGTAAAAAAACGTTATTACAGAAAATGCAGGAATTGACACTAACTCCTATGGCTCTAGCACGTGGCGAGCAACTAAAGCAACTACCTATAAAACCGAAACCTAAACAAACTAGTCATCCCATCCAGTCACATGCAAACCAAACCACGAATGTAAGTACTCTCACCATCCCCAGTTCATTCCATATAGATAGTTCATGAATCTTCAAGTTCTTGCCTCCTTATACCCATCTTACATAAGACGTAGAGCTGGACCATTCGTCATGGAAACAATGTCCAGCTTGTCTTTATGAWATACACGAACAAGTTGCACAACTACTTCTCTCTTCTTTTGGGCAGATGACTAGGTCATTCGCCATGGAAACAATGCCTAGTCACCCTTAGCTATTTAATATCCAAAGATTTAGTATTTCTCTGACTTTGTTTTCAAAAGGAAAGGCAAATATGGGCAGGGGACTGAACCATTTACAGTGTAAACAATGTTCAACTTGCCCAAACTATTTTCATTTATACTTTGTATTTTCTTTTTTCTCTTCTTAATGATATGGCTTAACGCTGGACCATTCATAGTAGAAACAATGCCCAACTGCCAGTTCACATGCAAATATACATAAAGTACTTTCATTTATACTCAGTTTAATTTATGTGCGTGATTTTCAGGCTAAACCATTCACTATGGAAACAATGCTTAGCCTTAGACCAGAAATCCTCCCTCAAAATAAACAAGAATTTAAACACCTTCAATCAGGTGAACCCTCAGAGTTAACTAGGATAGCCAAGCCATTCACAGTAGAAACAATGCTAGGTTCCCCAGAAAACAATCAAATAAACACAGCGACCAAGCCATTCACAGTAGAAACAATGTCTGGTCCTTCAGAAAACAGCCAAATAAACATAGCCCTGAGCCATTCACAGTAGAAACAATGCTCAAGCTTTGGTTGACCCTTCCAAACGCATGCAAAACTGCCTTCCTCCCGCCTTCCCCCAATTCACCCTTAGTCTGCTTTCAGTCGAAACGAAGATGAAACTTAAGCTTCACTCTCACACGTTCCTTCCATTCAATCTGATTAGGTCATGAAGAGAAAACAATAGTCATAGGGACAAACTCATGCATGAGCTCCCGCAATCGGTGGGTGGACTCCCCACAAAGTCTTGATGCGGACCTACAGGTTGCAATCTTGCCTGCCGCCTTCCCGTCGTAACCAGCAGACTAGACTTAGACTTAGAAAGATAGAAAGAGAAAAGTGTGAGACTCTCAGATCCAAGAGTGGTGCCCTCAATCTCACGTGAGAGGGCCTCGTTGTCTTCAATCGCCTGAGGGTCCCGCATTGGTGACCGACTGACAGCTTGGTCAGCGAAGTCAAACTGCCGACGTAGCCCCTCGTGACGAGCCCTCAATCCGCAGCAATGACCCCCTTCACCACCACGGTCTGACTGCTCCTCTACGCCCCAACATCTTTCCTTGGCCAATCCCCGATGCCAATCTCAACACGCCGCCGTGCTATACTTCCGTAACTTACAGGCATCAGCATCACGGTACCCTGCTGGAGCAACTAGTATGAAGTGGCTAAGCCGTTAAGGATACTGCAGCACACCAAATTGTAATAAACAAAGTGACTGCATCCGCAGAAGGCCAGCTGAAGCCGGACTCGGACAACCGAGCACAGCAACGGACCATCCAGGCTAACACAACGGCCAGGATGCCCAGCTACTGGGCAGTAGTGGGAGCCACAACTGTGCACAACGCAGCGAGCATGCGACAGTTCACACAGCCGCACCTGCAAGGTACATCCACGTCAAAAGTACCCAGGCTCCTAGTCACGGTAACAACCCCTCCCGCTTCCCCGCAAGAAGCTTGTGTTTAAGCTGAGCGTCTGGCAGAAAGGGCGCTGCACCTGTGACAAACACGCAGTACGCCTATTACAACATGGCATCGTGCAGCAGACGGCAGTTTGCACGGTCTTTGCAGCAGCAACCCGATAAGTCGTAGTTCATCCAACAGTAGCTCAGCAAGGCAGAGTCCCTTTGGCCACGTATCTGACCACCTACATGGCTGGGTGCGTTCTACGGGACGACTGATGGCAAGTGCTCGGGCATGCTCCCGCCCGATATAGATCAAAATCTGGGTCATTCACAGTTCGCCCGCTGTTACTAATAGAATCCTCGTTGGTCTCTCCTCTGATGATACACACCGGCCAACGAGTAAGACTCCAACCCGCCAGCCCGCTTCACACTTCTTTCACTACTGAGATGGACAAAATTGAATGAATCTTCCACTACAAGGTGGAAAGATACATCGTCGATTCCCAAACCCATGCCTGCTGTTTTCATCGACCAGCTGAGCAACGCATCGGCCAACAGGTAAGTATCCGACCCTGCAGCTGGCCTCCCGCTACTTACATCGATAGGCCATACATAACTCAAAATGAATCTTCCGCTAGAATACGGAAAGATACACTCCTCCGTAATCGAGCCTCCCTCCTGGGCGCGGGCTTTCACGTCACCCTTGGCCAAACCACAAACCCATCGGCAAAACTATCGATGGCATCATGTTCGCACCGCCCTCAAACCCCATAAACGAGCCCTAGTTCGCTCGATGTCGTTGAAGATCGGGTGAGTTACTCATTTCTTCCTCCTCGTTCCCGCCATCTCCTCGGCTCTGCGGAAGCTCTTCTCTATTAACCTCTGAAATCACTAACTTATAGCTAAAACTAACTTCAGATCTCGGTTCGCCTCGCGTCAAAAGAACCCCCGAATCGATTCCTCCCCCACCGAAACCTGTCCGCTAACGAGTATACAACGCCTTTTTCTTCTCTTCTGCCATAGCTCGGCGCAAGTCACTCCCTTCGTAGCTCCTAATACACTAACCTACCACTAAATTTGACCCCGCCGTCGAATTCGCCCTATGCAAAAACTTCAAACTCGACTTTCTCCATGCCCGTTCTTATCAAGGACCGGGCAGGATCTTCCGTCTTTTCACTCGGCCATAGTTAGTTTCACGAAGCCCCCACGCACCAACGTCCTTTCCTACCTCTTATTCTACTCCCTCTCTCCCAATTCCGATCGCAGAATCGAGGTCGCGAGCACCAAAACCCCCGATTTAGCACTTTTCCCCGGCCGATTCTATCAAGAATCGAGCGAGGTAAGTGCTTCTCCCCCCCGCCATGTTATTTTTCCTTCATCTCCGACTGCACCTAATGTAAGCCCGCGTCCCGGTTCGTCCATTCTTTTTCACTGCCCGTTGCGCCTATCCGCCCGCTGCCTCCTCCGGCCTAACAGCGCCCGCACAGCCCGTTGCCTGCTGCCTTCGCAGCGCTGCGCCTGGCCCCACTGTGCTACCGCCCGTCACACACCCGCTGCTCCGCTTGCCCCGTAGTGGCTTGTCATGGCCAGCGCAACGCTCGATAGCGCAGTAGCCCGGTCTTAGCTCGCGCTCCTGCTTTTGCCACCCCACCGACCTCGCCCTTTCGTCACTGCGCGGTCCGACACCACCCAAATACCGAGAGAAGCAATCGACTGTCGGACCTCGCCAATTTATGCATATTATTCTTGCGCAGGGGTCGTGCTAAGCTTCTCTGTATCGTTCCAACTTTTAACGGATGTCCCGAAGGACACAGCCTGGGCCGCGGGGTCCAATCCGCCCCGCTGTCGGTTGCTCCCCCTTCACGGTCTTAGCGCCCGCTTCCACTGCACTACTACTCCGCTCGCCGTTGCTCAGCGTTGTATTCCAATAGCAGTATCTGGCACAGATCAGTGCCAGATCCATTCCCCAAGTTATGCGCCTCACCCTTGCGCAGGGGCCATGCTAATCTTCTTTGTATTGTTCCAATTTTAACGGATGTCCCGAAGGACTACCACCTACAGCACCCTGCGGCTCTACAAAGTAGCCCGGGGTAATTCAGAGATGTCGTTTTCACTCATCTGGCTCCGTCAACTGGACTTTGACACAGGCCTGTATCACAACAGCTCACGAGTATACCCACCGAACTAGGGTCCTGGGTCCCGCACCACCCGCTGTGCCGCGCCCCTGGCAAAACGTGGCGTGGTTAAGGGTAGCGCAGGCAGCCACCAACACAACCTGCAATTGCACTTCAGGCAACTTCGGGGATACAACTCACTCCACGCGACCCTATATCAACCCCGGTATCGCGCCCCGAAGCGGGACGCGAGTAAAAAGATGAAAGCTAAAACAAAAATGACAAGAGGTATATAAAAAAATTTAATAAAGAAAACAAAACGGGAAAAGGGAGGTTCTCGTAGATCGGGTCCGCCGTCGCACCCGCCAACAAAACCGAGGGGGATAGCCCTTTCGAGCCCTCAACCCTTCAGGTTTCGCTCCATCCTGCTTCGCTGCTGCTGCGTCGACGCCCGCTGGCCACGATCCCCGAACCTCCCGAATAGTAGTCCAACGTCGTAACCTATAGGGCTAAGCCCAAGCCTGCAACAGCTACACCCGAGACTCCATATAGGATGATACGGCGCGGCCGTTCAGGGCCGCAAAAGCGCCCAGCGCCATTCCTCAGCCGATGTCTACGTGCACGGCCACCGAGAGTCCGCGCTGACCTATCACAGTCACACCGTCGCCGTCGTTGCTGATGCCGTCGTCGAGGTCGGTCTCCGCTCGTGCGCTCGACTCGGTCAGGCGTAACCATCGAACGAAAATATCCCCTAGATCCTAGTTTAATAAAGAATAACCAGAAATAAAACCTTAACGATAAAAAATAAAAATAAACAGACCGGCATCTGCGCCGGTTTTCGTAATCAACATCAAGGGGTGAATCATGCACGCCTTAAACCTGCGCGCTCACGCACTCTTTACTTTAGTCAACCATCCTGTCAACGCAAATTACAGACACGGCTGCGCCTAGCGCGGTATACTTAAACTTTAACCCAGACTATTTTTCCGTCACTTGCAAAAACCCAGGGCGGATATTCTTGTAAGGGTATTCACACCGACAACGTTTTCACATTCATTCAAGGAATTTGGTGAATTAGGAATCCAAGAAAATCGGATTTCCAAGGAGGGCTAACGAGGCCCTATGAGTCTAGGCATAGGGTTAGGAATCTACTCTGGCCCACGGTATTCCAAAGGCAGCAATTGCCATAGATGGCTATGACGAGAGTAGAGTTACGCTCCTCTGCAGAGTTACCGAGAATCAAGACCGCCGACATCAGCACCATAATTGCACAGCGGGTCAAAACAGGCGATGCCCGCCTTGCTGTTCCTGGTAGGGTTCCCCGTAGCTAGCGCAGCACATAGCGACTCTGCTTCTGCGCCCCATTCGTGCCTGTTTCAGGTTTGTCAGGTTTCAGGCTCTAAGTCGCATTATTTCTGCCGAACTTGGCCTCATTTGACATCTCATACACGCAGAAGCGTGCTATGCTTAGTTCCTAGGGTCCCAATGAAGGCAGTCCAGGGGCTAGGTCCCACTTGCGCAAATTAGGAGTTTCCGGCCGTTGATCTTCGCTATCTACGGTCAATATGTCTTAATTTGTGCAAGTGGGACCTTGCCCCAGGTATGTGGGAAACTGCCCCACCAAGCGGGTTGTCCGACCTTTCGCTGGATGCCATCCTTCGCGGGGTTTGTGGCACGGTCTTGCCACGGCTGTTTATGGGATTCGGCACCATATCTTAGGGCACAACCTTCGAGTAGAACTCGATTGTACCCGATCGGCGTGCAGGTAGTATCACCCTCCATTGTCCACGTTCTCTTCACCTCATCCGCTGTTCTCACGGTCAACGAGTAGCGTCACCCAGCCCTAGCAGCACTGAGTGCCAGCCCTTCGATATTTCCATCTTGCTCATTTCTCGTGACCATTACGTCCCAAATGAAATAGAAATAGCCGCCCTTTTCCCAAAAAAAAAAAAAAAAAAAAGGAAATAGCCTCCGTTCTCGTGGTGAACGAGGTCGCCTCCCTTGCCGGACCTCGGATTTCGCGAGGCGTATTGAATAGCCTGCCAAGTTTCAATTAGGGAAGCACAGCGGAGCCGTGAGATCTCCTCTGCAGCCGCCTGACCCATTCTTGTCTATAGAGTAGTTTCGTCCATTCGCGGGGGTGGAGGGTG
This sequence comes from Chara braunii, assembly GCA_003427395.1. Lineage (NCBI taxonomy): Eukaryota > Viridiplantae > Streptophyta > Charophyceae > Charales > Characeae > Chara > Chara braunii. Next base: position 1,428,726 of record BFEA01000300.1, on the reverse strand, counting down.
GAGTTCGCTTCTTGCGCGTTTTCCTTGCCCGGCGTACAGCGTGCTGGGATCGTTTTGTGTGCTCGTGGCTGCAAACGGAGGCAAGCCGTCTAGGAAAGATGTGGGGTGGCGATGACCTGTATGCCATGTCTTGAGTTGCTCGAGGATCGCCCGAGGATCGCCCGAGGATAGTTAATTTCCCTGTGCGCGTTCGTTGTCCCCTTCGGCGGCATTGGCATTTTCAGGTAATCAGGTTCCCCGGGGTGCAGCAGCGCGAGCCATCGGCCTCGCTTGGTCGACGTGGAGGGGCGGAATGACGGGGAGCCATCGCGTGTCCCGCCGCGCGTGAGCGGAGAGAGCGAGAAGGGATGAGAAGGATTCACGCAGCCGAGGAAGGGGTGGGTGGGTTCAGGTAGTCTCCCTTGTCTTCTCCTGGCAAAGCCGCTCGCCATTTGCTGAGACGGCAAGGGGGGGAGAAGAAGGATGAAGCGGCCAATCGTGTCTCGTGTGGTGAATTTCGTCGGGGGTGATCGGGGTAAGGCATCATGGACGACAATTTTTGCAACGGCGGCGCTTTGCGCGTTCTTCTTCTATGTTGGCAGCGAGTATTGTAGCAGTAGCGATGGCGGGTACTACGTACCTCATGACGGGGAGGGGACAAACGTGGCGCTGCAGCCTTGCGCCGCGAATCTGCACGATCACACGCCCTGCATGGATCCGAACACGTGGTTCAAGAGGAACTTCCAGCGCGACAGAATGGCCTTCCGCGAGCGCCATTGCCCGCCAGAGCACGAGCGCCTTCGGTGCTTGATTCCCCCTCCGCCGGGCTACAAGGTGCCAATCCGTTGGCCGGACAGTTTACTGGAGTGCTGGTACAAGAACGTTCCATACGACTGGATTGGCAACGTGAAGAAGAACCAGAATTGGTTGCGTAAGGAGGGAGAGAAGTTCCATTTCCCCGGAGGAGGTACCATGTTCCCCAAAGGCGCCGACGAGTACATCGATCGCTTGGAGAAGATTTTGCCGGCGCTCGGGGATGGGTCAATCCGCACGGTGCTAGACACCGGTTGTGGGGTTGCGAGCTTCGGTGGGTATCTCCTGCAGCGAAAGGTGCTAACCCTATCGCTGGCCCCGCGCGACGTGCACGCAGCGCAAGTGCAATTCGCATTGGAGAGGGGTATCCCTGCGATCTTGGGCGTCATCGGAACGCAGCGGATGCCGTTCCCGGCGAGGGCCTTCGACATGGCTCATTGTGCTCGCTGCCTGATCCCTTGGGCAGCATATGGTGGCGCCATGCTGCTGGAGGTCGATAGAGTCCTTCGCCCCGGCGGGTTCTGGGTATTGTCGGGACCTCCGATCAACTACGAGCACATGTGGAGGAGTTGGAACTCCACCTTCGAGGACGAAAAGAGAGTTGAGGATGGCCTAAGGTCGTTGCTTGACAGGATGGGTTATAAATTGTATCAAAAGGAGGGAGACTTCGCCGTGTGGCGGAAGCCGCTGGACAACAAGGAGCATAAGGCGAGGGATCCGGATACGCTGCCAGCTGTCTGCGATGATGCGTACGGGGCGGACGAGGCCTGGTACACGCCGATGAGGCCGTGCATCACGCCTCTGCCGGAGGAGAAGGGTTTGATGACCAAGCCCGCCGGAGGTGAGCTGAAGGATTGGCCGGAGCGTGTGAAGGCTGTTCCGCCTCGTCTCGAGGAGGAAATGACTCCTGCTGATTTCGAGAATCATAACGAGGAGTGGAGGAAGCGCGTGGCGTTCTATAAGGACGGCCCGGTACCGGAGCTGGGAACGAACCGAATCCGCAACGTCATGGACATGAACGCACAGTACGGTGGTTTCGCCGCCGCCCTGGAGACGCTCTATGGAGCCAGCGCGTGGGTGATGAACGTTGTTCCGCCCAGCGGCACCAAAAATACGCTGGGCGCGATCTTCGAGCGGGGGCTTATCGGTGCATATCACGATTGGTGCGAGGCGTTCGATACCTATCCTCGGACGTACGACGTGCTACACGTGTCGGAACTATTCTCGGAACAATATCAAAAGTTCCACTCCAAGTGCGATGTCATCGACGTTCTGATCGAGATGGACCGCGTCTTGCGACCGTCAGGGATAGTCATTTTCCATGACAAGAAGCCGATTCTCTCTGCCATAGAGCCGTTGTTGCCGGGACTCAAATGGGACTGCAAACGACACTCAGTGCACGATTACCAAGCGAGCAAATCAAGTATGCTCGTTGTCTGCAGAAAGGAGTTCTGGGCGCTGGATGTTTTAAGGAAAACGTAGGCTATATATCACTAGTAGTAACGGGACTGCGTAGGCTGTAATGGTGAGGAACGGTGGGCGGGGGACGATGATAAAGTCGTCTGCGAGAGCTTTGGTTGTTGGGTTTTGTCCAGCAGAGTAGTGAAGTCTCGCACGCACTTGCACGCGTGCACGGTAGTAGCCGTAGTGAAGTACGCTGTAGGATAGCCGAGTTTGGGTGGGCAATTCTCGAATGGGGCGTGTTGCCGATTGTAAAGATGAGTTGCTGTATTAGATATACGTGAAGCATGCGCTGGATTGAGCGGAACATCAGTCTTCAAATTCAGTTTTTGGGACGTATACACGGCGGCTTGCCGGCTTGAATGTCAACTCCCTCCCGCGCTTCTCATCTGATCTTGTGCCACCTTCGTTAGTTAGTCGATCCCAGACGTTGTTGTTCGCTGATCGAAGTTGGGGCTTCCGGTTCTCGCGCTGCTGGCGCTTGCCTCTGTTCTGATGAACGAGTGCCGCAGTCGCGTTTTTTCTAAGTTCCCTGTTTTGCCCGCCAAGTCGGTGAGGGTCCCCTTTGACTTCTGTGCAGAGTGCGATGTTTGTGGCCAAGCTTTTTGCATGTCGTAAACGGTTCGCTGAAGCCCAAGGCGGCAGGGCAGCAGTTCCTTCCTTTCCTTTTCACACCGGGAAGGAGGAGGAAGTATTGCTGGCAACGCTGTCGTCGAGCGGATGGAGTAAAGGGATAGCGTAAGTAGATGACAGCAAGAAGATAGTGGGAGGAGTAAGTATTGCTGGCAACGCTGTCGTCGAGCGGATGGAGTAAAGGATAGCGTAAGTGGATGACAGCAAGAAGATAGTGGGAGGAGATAATTTCTTCTATGGTTTGTAATTGTTCGTGGAAACAATTCATCCAGCCACTTAGTATTTACGTTGTTCCTGCGTTCATCGCGAAAGCGCTGTGGGTATGGTGCAACCTCTTCTTTTGCGCTTGCTTCTGTCAGTTCGGTTGATTTTCTTTTTCCTGTATGTGTTTGCCCGAGCCCTGTTGTCGCAACAATATGGCTTTCAGGTGTACCCCTTTTGTCTTCCCTTGCGAAGCGTGGGACTTCATTCGCTGGCTGAGGAAAGGAGTGGTTTTTGGACTTGTTCAACAAACCTTGATTTCGACGAAGCAAGTGTTAGCCTCGTCGTAGAACGGGTGTCGATTCTGGAAGGGGGCGAGGAACAAGTCTATCCTTCTTTATGGGATTCCGACGAACGGTCTCTGATCCCTGCCTTCGCCGAGGATCCGCATGTTCCGCATGATCTATGCTGTCGTCGGAGGTCTGGAAAGTTGTAGCACCCCGTCGTTGAATCTGGGAGGAGGTAATGCACAAACTGTGCATGAAGTCAAATCAATCGCCGTAGAGTGCTGGTGATCACCACGGTGGAAGTGTTCTTTGTGAGTAATTGTTTTTCTTTTCGTTTCGGTTTTGTTAGACTGTTCTCTTGAGTGAAATGGGGGCGGTTGATAGAAGGCGGAGAATAAGTGGGGCTAACGTGTTATCGGTACACCTATATGCGGCTGCAGGGCATGTGGAGGGTCCATGCGCGTGTGTTGGTTGGGTGTGATAGCAAGATGTCAGCCCGAGGCCTTGCACCCACAGTAGGTTTTTCCAAGCTCCACAAGTACTCACGGTAGACGGAGGTTGGATGGTGAGTGCTCTTTTGTCCATTTGACAGTTTGAAAAACGTGTGCACGCGCGGTCGTTATCTGAGCGTGCGTGTGTTGTCATGTTCCATATACACAACTCCAGAAAAGAAGCACGACTGCGCCGGAGTGTTTCGTCGGACTTTCACCGACTTATCAGGAGGTTGAACCCGACAGTTTGCCCAGGGTGCATTTAACTAATGGACAAGACCTCGCCACGTCGCCCAGAGCTAGCGTTACCCCTGAGAAAAATGATCGACTCTGTGTGTGCTCTGTGTGTGTGTGTGTGTGTGTGTGTGTGTGTGTGTGGGAGGATGAGGAGAAGAGAATTGGTGCTGATGATTCTTTAGCAGCGAGAGCAAGTAGTGCTTGGTCAACGTCCACTGTCGCTGAACAGCGGCAGCAGGGACGTTTATTGGTGACAGCTTCGAAGTTTCTCCTTTTTATGTTTCGTTTGCGGTACCTGTTCATTTCATGACAGCGTCGTCAAATTGCGCGGGGTTTGTGGTTCAAAATCTTTGTCAACGTATTTTCTTGGCTGTGGAGAACGTCGCGTTCTTCTTCAGTGAGGTTGGATTCCTGAATGCTTCCACTTTCTGTCCGTGGACCCCAAGAAGGAGATTTAATACCGTCCACTTGTAATGCTGATCTATTGAAAATTTCCGTACGTTGTTTGGCTCGTAGGGTATGCACTTGGACTTGATGCTACGAGAAAACCTTTTTTTTTTTTTTTCTGTCTGGTTTTCCCTTTTGCGTTCTCGCTCTTTGTCACTGTATCCACTGTTGAAGGTGGTGACGATGTGTTTTCAGGCAGGCGCCGTTTCCCTACGGCGGCTTTGCGACAATGTTTGTCACGTCTCTCTGAGTCTTGTGCGTCTACCATTGTTAAAGATTTCTTGCATAACGTACGGCATGATAAGGATCAGATCCCTTATACACGGGTGATTTTCGAATCCGTGTGCTTGTTTTATGAATGGATGTCGTGGCTGCTTCGCACCTGTGCAAGGGCTATAAGTGTGGTGATGGTCTGTTAGTATTGCTTGAATTGTGATTGAGATGTGTTTTTTTTTTTTTTGTCTAGGGTTGAAGCTCCTTGAATACGGTCTTTTTTTTTTCCCTTTTTTTTGTGTGTCGCGGTGACGGCTTTGGCTGAGTAACGTTTCAAAAGCGGCGATGATGATTGCTTGTTTCCTATGTTGTGATGGGTACTCTCTTGTGGATTGTTTTGCTCTGCCAATTGGAACCTGATTTAACTTGGTACGTGCCGAAAGGCTCGTCCGGCGGGCTTGAAGGCGGAGGAGGAAGGGAGGAGTTGCTTCCTGATGGGGGCTTTGGAGGGGAGTTGCTTCCTGATGGGGGCTTTGGAGGGGTAGTATCTGGTCCCGGTAAGTGAAGGTGCTGGACAGCCTGAGGTCCTGTGTGCGTTCTCGAGCCTCTACTGGATTGATAGGTAGGCATTGATTCTTTGCTTTGCGAGCTCGCCGAGCTCGCCGAACGCTCAGAACGTAGACAGTGAAGAAGGATCGTTGGGCAGTGATATGATGGGTCAGGACTCAGGGGCATAACAAGCCTGTCGGGTGGGGCGTGTGCTCGTTGTTGGGTTCTACTGGATGTGGGGTGATCTTAGGCATGCAGAGATTCAGAGATGAAGAAGAGCATCCTGCGAGTTTCTTTATGTCACATTTTATGAATTTTACTCGACGGTTTGTGTGGGGCACGAGGATGTACGGTGCTTCCCCCCCCGCGCCCCCTTCTGTTTTCCTCTCCCTTCCTCGTTGTTTAAAAGGAAAACGGCCGTGTGATGTCAGCGTATAACTGACAGGGCCTAGGTAATTCAGAAACATGGTGTTTTGTTGCTGTTCATCATATTCTGACTGCAACTGGATTCGAACTGTGATCTGTATATTAACAGTTCATGGGTGTTCCAAGAGGTCGTACGGTTATGGTTTGTTTTCTGAGGACCGTTTTGTCGTTAGGCTCAGAGTTGTATGTCCGTTTTCTGAGACTTGCAGTCAAAACCCCCCAAAAGAAATGTCGTGCAGTCCGATGTACCGCGTCTTGAAGTTCCTTCTTTTGTACCCCTCAAATTGTACCCCCTCAAATTGTGCAGAAGTATGGAAGGAAGGTAACCTCTGCTCGTATGACGACCGGAATGAGGCGGCGAATTACGTAGGGGATGGAACTAACCGGCGAGCCTAGCTTAGTTGAGTACAGTTATAAACTGTTGAAATATGAATCAGACCCAAGTTCGAATCCAGATGCAATCAGATGACCGGAATAAAATACTTGTGAACTACCTGGGAGCTGTCAGTTCAACGATGACATCTCAAAGCCGTCGTTCTTTTTTTTAATTAAAGAAAACAAAAAAAAATTACGTACGGTATAACACTTGCTACCGTGAATGCACTTTGACGTCGGCTGAGCCTGAGTACGTTAATCGGTTGATTGCTCTCGGCTTTTCTCTCCTGGTAATCTGTGAGAGGTACATTCAAAATGTCCGATCAGTCCTAAGAATCTGGTCTACTTCCTAGTTAAGGTACCCTTAGAATGTAGAATGTTGAGTAGGGGAGTGAGGCCTGATACATGCACATTGTTACAGAGAACTATCTGGTGAACTGTAGCCAGGAGGGGAGGAAAGGGGACATGAAACGGGCGGCTTTGACAGAGACTGGTTCGTTAGACTCCGTTTTTACCAGACTTGTCAGGAGGCTGCTCACCTTTGACGAGCTCAGTGAGTCCTCTAACAGATGATACTGTGCGATAATAATCCCACTTGCAGGTGGACTCCAACGACTGGCCCACAACTGATACCCTGGCAGTTGCGCACTAGTTATTGCCCTCCAGGTTACCTATGATGAACATTGTGTTGTGGCACTTGCGAATCCTTTATGTTTGGTACCCTATTATGTGGAAACGTTGCCAAAATCAAATCTTTCACCAGATCTGTGTTGCTACGTCTCTGTTTGATGAGTACCATCCAGCGGTGAGAACTTGCTCCGTGGGCGTCGCCGCACCACTTCCTAATCCTGAGAAGAGCCAAGGGTCGCTACACCAGCTCGCGAGTTTGAGGTGTTAGACATCTGGGAATTGTCAGGAGTAGGGCTTGGAGAGCCGCCGGGTATCAGCTTTGCTGAAGCACCTGCTTGCAAAGCCACCAGTTTTGGAGATCTGTGAGGCATTCCGCCCGAAATTTCAGCAGCTGGACAAGCGGTCGGATGCCAGATTTCCTCACGCCGCATTATTGTGTAGTGCCCTCTCTCCTCCCACTGGACTATAGTCTAGTGCCCTCTCTCCTTGCACTGCACTGTTCTGTAGTGCCCTGTTGAACCTCTGAAATTCTAGAGGGCATGGTGGCAAAGGGAACTCTTGAAATTGGAAATCTGATGCTCGGGAGGTTGGAGCTGGCGGCGATACCTGAAATCAGTGAAATGAACTTTACCAATTTTGAAGCTGCCCTAAGACCGACCTCAACAGTCCAGATTGTTGGAGATGGGAAATGGGTGAGTTTGTTTGGTACCCGTTACGTTCGTGATGACCCTGGCCTAACGTTTTTGACGACACAATAAAAGAAGACGGGACTATCCTTTATGCAACTGGATCCACCAACACCTTTCATGAGCCTGCCCTAACTTTTTCGACCAGAAACTGGAGGAGAAAATAGGTTCTGATGGGGGTCATATGTGCAGCCTCAGGTGAATGAATGAGCTTGATTTCAGCGCGTCTTCCAATGCGAATGAAAAACATCGAGTTTGGTCCACTGGCACAATGATGATCGGAAATATGCTACACACCTAGCACTGTCAAATATCAGATTTCCTGGAGGGCATAGCGCTGGCAGTGCCATGGAGAGCCATTTGCATGTACAGGGCATTCGCCCAAAGAGCAGAATGTGTGTGTTTTAAATTCCCACCACGACAGGCCCTATTCCACCCAGATGAGTAGATTCCAGTTGAGACAACCCAGCAATTTAAACCACCACCAGTACTTGGCCCAGCCATCGGCCGCGGAAAAAAAATAGAGTAGAAACGTTTCTAGTTGGATGAATTTGGGCGCTCCTGTAGTGGCCCGTACGTTTCCTAAAATCGTGGCGCGGTAACGGGCACGACTTTAGGAAGTACTGGTGGTTTAACCGTTTAAGCAATTTCACCTCTTTAGCAGGCAACATGAGTCATAATAGAACCATTTAGAACTGCGTTTAGCTGGCGCGGGCAACAGCTCCTCTTTTACTATACTTCGCATGTACAAGGCTGCCCACATTGATTGTGATGAGTGGCAGCTGCCTACATCCTCAGGAGAATGTGTGTGTGTGTGTGTGTGTGTGTGTGTGTGTGTGCGTGTGTGTGTGTGCGCGCACGCATGCGTATGCGCGTGTGTGCGCACGTCACGGCGCACACA
>BFEA01000300.1:1401274-1416790 GCA_003427395.1 Chara braunii | reverse complement strand
TTTTTTTTGTTGTTGTTGTTGTTGTTGTTGTTGTTGTTGTTGTTGTTGTTGTTGTTGTTGTTTGTTGTGAATCACCACTGCCTTTCCTACTCGCAAAAATTTGGGGGCTGCACCCGGCGGCAGCCACCATTGATAAAAACTCTTCAGCGGCTGCCGTTTCATTTCGGCCTCCGAAACGATATGGTAACCAACCCACAAGGAGAAAACGAAGCCCAGGTAGTCGTGGTTAAAAGCAGCAGAGAGCAACACAGATGTGAAATGTGTGTTATGAAAAAGCCACCATGCAAAAAGGAACACAGATGACATCCATGGAGCAGCCCAATAGCCAATACCTCAATCCCATCACACCATTTTGATGCGGCAGACAATATACTCGAACACAAATATTTGAAATAATTTCAAATAAACGATACTCGATACTTGTGTGTTTAAACTTTAAACATTCTTTAATGAGCACATAGGCAAAAACAGGGTCAGCATCGTATATAGCTAAATGAGCCTAAAGGCCCTAAATCAATAACAGGGACTTGTTTTCGGTAATCCATCAACCCCCCAAAAAGCACTCAAAATTCATCAGTCCACCTCTACAGAAAAACGCCCACATATGATCTCTCTCTCTCTCTCTCTCTCTCTCTCTCTCTCTCTCTCTCTCTCTCTCTCTCTCTCTCTCTCTCTCTCTGTGTGTATGTGTGTGCGTCTGTGTGCGTGTGCAACCTGTTTTGCCTGGATGGATATGGATATCCTACGAAACGGCGCCTGGGTACTTCCAGAGAGTCACTGCAGCATGCGCGCTGCGACTTTGATTTTCTAGCTGGGAAACGTACTGGTGGTTTGAGGAAGGAGGTTCACGGAAGTTTGTGTGTTTCCTCCCCTCCCCCCCTTCCCTGACCCGCTCCCTGACCCCCTCCAATTTCATGCTTGATGATGTACGAGGCAAGGCTTTTTTTTTTTTGTTGTTGTTGCATGTCAGAGAAGATAGAAAGGGCAACCACAAAGCACAGCAGAGATGTCTAAAGAGTCTATAGACTCTATACCAAGTAACTTCCCACAAAAAAAAAAAAAAAAAAAAAAAAAAGAAAAAAAACTTCCCCCAGAAACGTTTACAGCACAGCATAGCACAGCATAGCACAGCAAAGATGTCTATACCGAAGATTCTCTGCAATGGGAGCGGGACACGACTATAGACTAGTATAGAGGGCAATAACCTGTGTGTTGTCATGTTCGCTAGACACAACTCCAAGAAAAACAGCATGTGCGCAAACTCACACTAGCACTTTTTGACTTGCTTCTGGACGGAATAGCAGTCAGAAGCATACACGTCTGGCCGCAAATGCGGTTGGATTTAAGATCATGCTACCTAGTGTGAATACGCCCTTTACTGTGCCAGACTGTTTCGTCCGACTGTAGTCTACTCAGCAGGTTGAACCGGTGCGAGTGTCCATCACCATGGACATCCCCTTAATTGTGAGAGGTAGCTATGCTTGCAGGGGTCCCCTGTATAGGCTTAGGAGTAGTGGTAGGTAGATAGTGAAAGGAAAAATTCATAGAAGAATATATAACTAATTAAAAAAAAAAAAAAAATCATATGGCGAAGAATGCTCTTCTTTAAAAAAAAAAAAGAAAAAAAAAAACAGACCCCATCCTATCAGGGCCGCCTGCTGGTAACCCCTGTGAAGCAGGTCTGCCTGTTGCCGTCCGCTGGTTCCGCTCTATTGATGGGGAGCAACACCTGCAGGCAACCGCGTCCAGTGTCCCTCAGTGTCCCTCAGTGTCCCTCAGTGTCCCTCAGTGTCCCTCATGACTAGACCGAAAAAGGAAATTGGTAGAGCAGCATTCCTAGCCTCTGCTAATAAAGAGGCATTTTGACTGTCTGGCCACAAAAGGCTCAATGATCCTCCATTCTCTGCTAATAAAGAGGGATTGACTGTATGGCGTCAAAAGGCTGAATGATCTTCCATCCATAACATTGCTGCGTAATGCTACCCCGCCAAAGTTCTTTCTTTGTAGGTGGGCCCGACCGCTCGATGTCATGACAAGTAGATGTCGGGGGTTGGGGAACGGGAGCTGTGTTTGCCTGCATGAACTGGGGATCAAGCATAGGAGATAGCACCGGGATCCAAGATTGAGTCAACAAGGGTTTACTTGCTGAGTGATTGGAGAGAAGCAGAACACCCAGAATCTATTCTCGCCTCTCTTAGAAGTAGTCACGGGACCTGTGGGTACTCTATCTTTCCTTTCCTTTCGTTATATGCAGGCAGTCAACTTAGGCTGCTGTGTAGTTTTACCTGTCAAACCTCCCCTTGCTAGGTATACCCTGCAGCTTGCTGTCATTTCAGTCATTCAGACATATGCTTGTACAAACAAACAAGTACAATGTTCAGGTCGGTTCTGGACCCGCTTTCCAGCAGGTGCTGCTCCCCACCAATAGACGGATGGAGCCTCCCCGGGAGTGCTAGTGGTGCCTGCTCCTGTCAGCACCCCTAGCATCAACCCGGGTTGTTCACATAAGAACAACAACAACAACAACAACAACAACAACTCCAACTATCTGGAAGGGGAAACAGGAAAAAAGAAAAGAAAAAAAGGAACAGTGACTCTGATGTGTGGAGACTCTGGGAGTTAATGACAAGGCCCCCGAGGACCACGGTTGTTACGCTGAATTACGATGAACCTGGCCGTTTGCAGGGAGTCCGTGACAGACAGTCAGTGCATGCATAATTGATTCACCTAGTGGCATGATGGACCCCGTGAACCACGACGACAGCACGAGACCCACTGCTGACAGTCACTGTGTGCATTATTAATGCACTTCTCAACTCAAAGGCTTCCGTCCTGGCCCTGACCTTTGGGAGATTCGGTGAATTGGAATGATAGTACGGCGAAGATTAGCATGGGCCCTGCCCAAGGATTTGGAAAAAAAAAAACAAAAAAAAACAAAAAAAGTGTTAAAACACTTAAACCACAAGAACACGGCCCCAGCCTTGCGGTCTGAAAAACTTGTCGCCACAAGAAAACGATGAGGCCGGAACGTCAAACTCTGATAAATTCGATCGGTGGTCGCGTTTTTGTTTCGCGATGCCAGAATTTGCGGTGTCAGGCCTGCAGCCCAGCTGTCCATGTACTGGTGCTTTTAGAAAAGCCTTCTGTCCTGAGGCCAGCGTGGTAGCTCAGTTGTAGTTGTTGTTGTTGTTGTTGTTGTTGTTGTTGTTGTTGTTATTGTTATTGTTATTGTTGTTGTTGTTTCTTAACTCATCAGTTGGTTGGTTCTCCTGCATTGCAATTAAGAGGTTGTGGGTTCCCCTCTACAACAACCTAGGAAAAAAAAAAAAAAAAAAGACCGATGGACTTTAGATATCATCATCAATGATTGAACTGACTGGCCTCAGGCAATTCAAAATGATTTTGTTGAATTTGTTCTCTTCATCTGAAGGTATCTGGATTCTAACTTCGAGGGCTCTGCATTTCAGCAGTTCAGGGGTGTACCAACAGAGCTAGTAGATTCTGATCCGTACTTTAGGGCTTCAAGCCAGGCCCTGCGGCCCACGTGCGGCCGCGAACCGGCACCCTCAGCCACAGGAACCAAGTCTGTTAACCACTACAGCCCCGACGCGGTGTTCAAGAGTGGAAGTTGTGGAAACATACCATACCAGTCGTAATATCCACCCCACCCGTGCAGGGCTGTAGTGTCCAACGCACACACACCACACACAACACCACAAGGACACGACGATTCCCAAACACTTACTCCAACAGCCAGTGGCCCACCACCACTACTTAACCCGATCACACGTACGGGCCAAGTTCCCGCGGGTTCCTTCGAATGCTGCAATCTATTCGTGGGGAGCAGCATGTGCTGGAAACCGGGTCCAGCATCCCATAAGGACATTTACAGCTTCAACAGGGATCGTTTTTGAGAAAAGTTGAGAGGACCTCCCCCTGCCAGCATTGATTACCCTGGAATCCGGGGGATTAACTGAGCAGGGAACGTCCTTTGGAGGTAATGAAAATGAAAAGGAATATGCTATGTCTGCAAAAAACAGGATGGGTCAAATTTAGAACAACATGTAACCCCTGAAACAGACAAGCAGAACAATCCTGCCCCCATCATCGAAAGGAAGAACCTCAAGCTGATCCAGGTGGAGTTAGTGGCCAGTGGTGGGTACCTGCCGAGATACTCGGCGCCAATCGCATCCACCACGAACTTCCTCCATCCAAATCTCATCCGTCCTCCCAAACTCCGTCCTCGTAGGGAACTCCAGAGGGCCTCGTCTCAGCAGGGGCCGAGCACCATCATCACCCTGAAATACCTTGCCCCCACAAGAACTCCAGTCTCCGTCGTGAAGGAGGTGAAGCAGCATTACCCAACGCCGCCCTCATCAACCGGTACCCATCAGACAGCCTAAGCTAGCCAACGCCAATCGCATCTGATAAGAGCTCCCCCTAGCCGGTACCCGTGGAGCAGCCCCATTCCATCCCCCTTTCCGTCCTTGCAAAGAATCATTTCATGCCCATTGCCCCTTACTTCAAGTCCCCCCAAACTCCACAAGACGCTCCACTTAGCTATCTCGCGGAGCCCACAAACACGATCACCATCAGAATCCAAACTTTCCCTCAAAAGGGACTAGGCTAACCAGGATAGGTCAAATTTAGGAAACATGCAACCCCTGAAACAGACAAGCAGAAGAATCCTGCCTCCATCATTGAGAGGAAGAACCTTAAGCTGATCCATGTGGAGTTAGTGACCAGTGGCCGGTACCCGACGAGATACTTGGCGCCAATCGCATCCACCAGCAACTTCCTCCATCCAAATCTCATGTGTCCTCCCAAACTTCGTCCTCGTAAGGGGCGGGGGGGCATGCTTTAGGTGGGAACTGCGTGCTCCTGGGGAAAGCAGGGTAGAAGGTTGGTCCTATAATGGGGCTGAGGGAGAGTGGGTGACTCACCTCGGCGTGTGACGAACCATTTCCCGACCCCGTGCTATCTTTCGTACCCCCTTGACCCAATACCCCTTTGTGTATCATACCGACCCCACAGAACCCTCGTCGCTTTTTTTGATTTCAGGCGCCTCATTTGGGCCCCCATTTTTCGGAAGTTCTGTTGATTCTTGGAATTCTGCTTTTTGTAATTCGGGAAATGCACGGGAAATTTCGCGCGCCTTAGTGAGCGTGCTGGGAATCGGGCTCGACAGTTAGGAATTACAGAATAAGCGGAGGCTGATGTATCTTTTCCTTGCATGAATGTTCTCGGTCACGTCAGAGAAAGCTCTAGGAATTTTGTGAGAATACGGATAGGCATAGGATTTTCTTTTCCCGCGTCAACTTTCGCGCGCGGATATGGTAATTTCAAATTTTTGAATTGGTATAGGACATAGACAAGCTGTAACTGTTTTGTTGCCTTTTTTTTTTTCTCTTGTTGTCGGCACTACGCATGCGAGCTTCCTCCTCCTTATTTCCCGCGTCCTTCTTCCCCCGCGCTCTCTTCTCTCTCCCTTCCCCCCCCGCCTTCTCTTTTTCTCCTATCGCAACTGTTTTTTTTTTCTCTCTCTCTCTCTCTCTCTCTCTCTCTCTGCGTATTGCGCGCCTGTTTCCCTTTCTTGATCGTCTGAATCTTGGACCCGTCTCGCGCTGCTTTTCGCGCCTCGTCTCTTCTTGCTCTTCAACCTTGGCTCACGAAGCCCGGTTGATCCTCCGATTACCCGGCCTCACCAATCAGACGCGTTGAGTAAAAGGATCTTCCTATTGCGCGACGAGTCTGATTGGTCGACCATCGGGTTCTGAAGGATCAACATGGCTTCCCCTAAGCACTCTTCGCTGAACCTTCCCTCCCTACACCTCGATCTCCCCTTTAACTCTTCCCCCATCCATCTCCCTTTTCGCAACTATAAATACCGAGTCCGCAAAACCGCCCGCAAAGCTCTCTTATGTTTTTTCACTCACAAGCCAGCTTTCGGGAAGCAGTGGCGAGGTGAGGTGTTTAGTGCGAGTCGAAAAGTCCTGTCGGGCTGACTGTAGTCTGGCCGGCTGTGCGCTTGATCGCCACCACGGACTGTGGGATCGGGGCGAACCGAGTCGAGTCTGCGTCAGCGGGGTGACGATCGCAGTGGCGGAAGTTAGCACGCCGTTGGTGCGGGTATGAGGATTTGTGATTGGAGTTGAGTGGATGATTGGCCCGGGGCCATATTGGAATTTTACGGCGAATGCGCCTTCATTGTGGATCATTTTTCTGGTGTGAGTTCATGGCTGTGAAGCCGAATGCTTTCTTGTCGGACTGTGGTTACTTTTGTCTCGACCTTTCTCGTCTATCTCTCCCACCTCTCTCTCTCTTTCTCTTTCTGACTTGAATGGCGATATGTTGTGGGTTTGTCTCTCTTGTGAACCGAAGCGAACTCTCGAGAGCTCTCGCGAGGAAGAACTTCTTTCGGAACTCTTCCATTAGTTTCCTGGGTAATCCCCAGATGTCGAGAACTTAATCCTCTTGTCTTGTGAACGGTGGATGCGTGTGTACAATCCCTCGGTGGATTCTGACCTTTGCATCCTTGTCATTTTCGCACCTTCCACAATGGATGTATGCATAGAGATACTTGTCTTTCTGCGTTGATTAGACTTAGCACTGGACGGGATTTTGTTCGAGAATGCAAGAGTGTTTAGAGATGTGGTTCTGAATGCACTGCGCATGCCATCTGCCTTATGCCGTACGACATCAGCAGGTAGTCGGTGAGGCAGCCTCGAAAAAGCTAGGCGCCTAGTGTTTTTTTTTTTGTTGATCGAATCCGCTGACACGGAGTCGCGGGTTGATCCCTCAAAACGTCAACCCGATCAATGCATGATTGTGAGTTTTCCGTAAGCTGCTTCTCTCGTGACCAAAGGTAGGAAGGTATTAATTAGTTCTTTTTGTGCTTTTTTTTTATGACGTCTCGAGGATTTGCGTAAACTCCGTCTGATTGATTGACATGTGGACTAACGGTTGTCCCTCGATCGGGCGCCAGCCTTCCGCATCTCCCTCGCCGACACGCCCCTTCCCCTACAACGAGGAGAGGACACGTGTATGCGAGTGGGACGTACGGGAAGTTGTCGCACGGATCGGCGGGCAATACTACTTCCCTCCTAAAAATCGATGTTCCGTGTTCGTGGATGCGGGCTTTGTCATTATCGATACGCACTTTCCTCCCTACTCAGGATTGTTGCCATTTAACGAGTTGATCGTCATTCCGTGGACAACAGTGGCGCCCCATTGGCCTCGAACCCTGTGCATTGAGTGCCAGCGTTTCGATCGCTACGAATCGAAGGGCTTCCACTACCGGGTACGGAGTGAAGATGAGCACAAGGAAAGAGCCACGCGGCTGAGAGCATCCACGTCGGACTCAGAATTGACCAACGAGCGACGTCGGGACTTGATACGGAAGCGGGCTACGCGGAGTGTGCCGCCTTTCCGCTCTAAACGAAGCTCCGTAGCACGGTGGGGAGCTCGACAATACTTTTTGGATTGAATTTGGATTTTTCTCTTTTTCGCGCCGCGCCCGCACGCGCATTCCGCGACGCGCGAAAACAACCGACTTACTTCATCGGGCCAACACGGGGGATTTCAGTTCAGTCTGTGTCCCCACACTCAATTTTCCAAAAATCCTTGGCACACCCCATCTTGCTGTTTTTCTGGGCCTTCATTCCGCACCTTTAACCCTCCGAACGGCAGACAACACATGGCGTGAGGTTGGTATCGGAGTCGACACGTGTCGGTTCTGATGATAGTAAGTCGAGCTGGCGAGAGGTAGAAGAAGTCCTCAACCCGCCCGTCGAGATCGCCCAGTAACCAGATCTAGATCTGGTGCGGCTATACAGGCATGATTGGTTTAGGAAACACATGTGGGTTGACTGGAACACATTTAGACAAGCCTTCCTGGCGAGATTTGACACGGTTAGCGAAGACGCCGGCTGGTATGTGCTCAAGACTCGACCGCAAGGACCAGGGGAATTGCTGCCTGACTTCGTGGATCGATTCCAAACTACATTAGATAAGTCAGGACGAGATGCAAAGTCCGCCCGAGACTTGTTCATCGATCATCTACGAAGTCCGACATTAAAAGGTAAGTTGCAGAAAAAGGTCCCCCCTAAACGCACCAGCTACCCGCTATCATCGCTAAAGCCCTTGAGTTAGATCTGGCAGATACCAAAAAATATATCAGTCAGGGAGACGAAGACATTACAGATACGATTCAGGATGTAGCGGCGAAATGACGATCGTGGTTGCGAGCGGTGGAACGTTTCTATCCCCGGCCTGATCATGACCTTCCCGAAGGGGCTGCCTCTGATATTCCGATAGTGAATCAACAGGTAGCAATGGTTAAACCCAAAAGCTCCCAAGATTCCTCCTCGATGGCCATAACAAACATGCACTTAACACAGATGATCATACCGCCACCACCAAACAATCTGAATGGATGAGCAATCTGGTCCAAATGCAGGCGGCTCACATGGATCGAATGAAACAGATAATGAGCAGACTAATTAAGCCCAACCCGGCCCCTGCTCGACCTGCCCCGACATCGTTCCCGCTTTTACCTGCTTCGCCTGCACCTGGACATGCACAGTCATTCCCTCACGCAGCCAACCTGGCAGGGAAAATTGAGTGTTACAATTGCAAACAGCCCGGGCATTTTGCCCGGGACTGTCCGCAGCCGAAAAGAAATCAACCCCCACATGTTGCCGCCCCTGTAGCTCAGCTCTGAGTCAAGGACGAGTAGCCGCCCTAATGGATACGGCTCGAAGCGAGGAGATCGTTGCGTACGCCCCTGAGCTCCCGTCCCCCTCAATGGTAGTTGCATCGACCTCGGGAATTTCTTCTTCCGACGCTGCTGACGTGGTCTATCCGCTCGAATATCTTCATCTCGCCGAAATGATCGGAGCAATCCGACCAGCTCAGGACGATATTGAATGGGTCGAACGCAAATCTAATCCCGGACCACAGTTTTGGACGGGTGAAATCGATGTCCTAAGAACGCTTAAGCAGCTGAACATTCGTGTTCCGGTCCCGGTGGGGCATTTGCTCACCATATCCGAAGCAGCGAATGACAAGTTGCTGCAACAATGTCAGAAAAATCAAAAGCGTTTTACGTATCAACGCATACAACGGATGTTGAAGAAGAAGAAGGAAGAAAGAGCGGAGGATGATGCATCGCCCGAACCCGAAGATGGTGAACCCGAAGCAACGCGAGTAGCTGCAATTTCTTTAGCCGAGAAAGAACACTTCGTGAGAGCTCGACCAGTGCTGTGGAAAAGTGTTGAATGTGATTGCGAGGTATGGGGCAAACCCTTTAACGCTCTCATCGACACTGGCTCCTCTGCAGTCGTTATATCATTAGACATAGTAAAAAGAACGGGCCGACTCAACTCGATTCTCCCTCAATCTGGCAAGGACCAATACGTCTCTGCCGACGAGGAAGCGATGAATATTGTAGAAGTCATCGAGAATGTGGCCGTGAAAGTTGGACGAGTGCACATCCTCGTTAACGCTTTAGTCATAGATGTGCACTCATATTCGGTATTGTTGGGATTGCCTTGGGCAATGGCGGTAGGTGCCCGCCTTCATTTCGATTCCAAACAGTTGGTGCTCACGCAAACCGGAGGAAACACTTGGTCCAACTTTTCGAGCACGAAACCCCCGATCACCAGAGCCGCCCGAACCTTCCATCTGGAAGACAGCGCGCTCGTACCCATGGAAACCCAGTCAGTCCTTCGACCTTTCTCGGAGAACCCATCTTGCAAATATCTGACCTGGCAGACGATTTGGAACCCCCTCGCACCTTGTACGAGGGAACACTTTCCCTATGAACACGCTATCAACAGGCGAAACAATACCTGAATGTTCATGTTTCCCCTCCAAGATCACTGCTTACAACAGGCGCGCCCATCACTATGATTAAACAAGATGCCAAAGCTCCTGTCAGCGATATGTATCTGGCAAGTCATTTGTGATCCTGCGAAGGGTGGTCGAAAATTCGGTGGCCCTCGAAGACCGAAGCTGGAACAACGTTGGCCGGAACCGGAGCCAGGTGGCACAACTCTGTGACCTAGCTTAGTGGGGGCGTGAGCCCTGGTAAAGAGATCTAGGGGGCTGTTTGCGGGGCCAGTCTCAGTGGTCATCGGGGGTCGTAACTGAAGCAATGCTGGCCGGTGTTGGAGCAAGGTGGTGCAACTCTGTAACCTAACCTGATGGGAGCATGAGGCCTGGAAGAGCTTCAGTTCGTGCTGAAAACAGTGACTTGGTAGAGTTTTGTGTGGTCGCCATGAATGTTTCTGAGTTTTTCCTTTCCCATGGTTTGTTGGTTTTGGTTGCCAATGGGGGTCTTAAGAATGATTTAAGATTATGGGACTTCTAGAAACTCATCTTAGACGGCTCCATTGCTGATATACTCAGTGATCTGCGGCTGTTCGGTGCCAGAACGACGCTGGCCGGGAGGCCTGGTAGAGAGATTTGGGGATGCTTTGGGGTAGGCATTCCAAGGGACAACCAAGGGTTGCTGCTGGGACGACGCTGGCCGGAGCTGGGGCGAGTCATGTTGCCTTGTTATCCAGCAGGGTGGGGGTGTGAGGCCTGGAAGAGCTCGAGAGGGAGTAAGACAGTGCTGGAGAGCTTTAGAAGGGTTGCTAGGGATCCACAGGGTTTTTAGCATTTGTAGGACCTCTGTGGTGGCATGTTTTATTGTGGGCAGACCTTTTCTCTGTAGTTTGTTGTAGTAATTTTCTACGTAGCACAAAATTCTCTCAAAGTTCTCTCAGTCAAAGCCGGGTAATGGCCCTGATATCTCAAACTTTCAAAATTCGATGTAAATCTCCATATGGGACGCTGGGCCCGGTTCCCAGGACGTGCTGCTCCCCACGAATAGATTGGAGCCTTGTCCCGGAAAAAAAAAAAAAAAAAAAAAAAAAAAAAAACTTCAGAGGATCTCATCTCATCAGCGGCCAAGCACCATCATGATCCTGAAATTCCTTGGCCCCACAAGAATTCCAGTCTGTGTCCTCAAGGAGGTGAACCAGCACTACCCAACGCCAATCGCGCAAGAGCTGGCCCTCATCAGCCAGTACCCATCAGATAGCCTAAACTACCCAATGTCTGATAAGGGCTCCCCTTAGCCGGTACCCGTCGAGCAGCCCTATTCCATCCCCCTCTCCGTCCTTGCGAAGAATCATTTCATGCCCCTTGCCCCTTACTTCAAAGCAAGTCCCCCAAAACTCCACAAGATGCTCCACTTGGCCAACCCACGAGCCCATGTTCAAAACTCAATCGCCATCAACGGCCAAATTACGACTAAAACCAAGACAATTCTAGAGTAATTCGAGAATACCATTGAAAAATTTCTTCAGCAATATTCCCCCCGAAGGGATTAGGGAATTAACATTGGAAGAGATCAGAAAATTCCAAGTAGACGAGTAAACATTAGAACAAATATTTAGACCTCAGAATTAAAATCTGACTTTCGAACCTCGGAACAGGACGATCATCCACAAAGTAAATTTCGATTTTACGAGTTTGAGACGATTTATCCGAATTTAGTATATTTACTATGTCTGATTTTGAATTCCCAAAGTTCTCGCAGATGGATCGAAAATAGACTCAACTAGGAAGGAAAAAATGCGGTAAGCACCAAAACAACAATTCAAGATCAGAAAACAAAACGAGTAAAAGGATCCGGAATCTTATCGAGATATTGACCAGGGAGTCAAAAGACGAGATAGCACTAGCTTTGAGCTCATGAAAAACGTTGGAAACCCGTCCAAGTCAAGCTTTGCTTTAAGGGTCATTGGGCCTATAGTAGGACTTTTAGTAGTCGAAACACAGCAATTTTAGATGGGTACAAAGAAGAGGAACCTTACCCTAAACAAAACAATAACCTCCCCCTCCCCCCTCCAAACCTCACCTCCTTGTCCTTCATCGGCTGTTAAGCACCCGGCTACCTGTGGTTGACTATACTAATCCGCCACCTCAAAAAAGCCGGACAATGAAGATAAACAGACCGTTGCTTGAAACACAATCACAACAGCCGAAACCACATCGTGAGGCTAGCTGCTGAGCCTGCCAGCCGCCCCTCACAGGTAGTCCAAAGAGATGAAGGGGGTATTGTCGTTTGCATTCGCACCCTCCCGTCACAAACCTACTTCCCACCCTTACAACCCCGATCCCAACACCACGCCTCCTCTTGGTAAAAATGCTTGCTCCCTTCCACACCCCGTACCCCTCTCACACACCCTCACAATGTTCCTCCTCTTCGACCAAAAGCACAGCATCGCAGGATGGCGCCTCTCATGTTTCTCCACACAGTGCCCAATAAACTTCGTCTAACCACTCTCCTCCACCAAGCCACCCTCTACTCACCTGGCGATGGTAGTCACCCTCACGGCGTCCTGCTGCTAGCCACCATTGAAACTTCGGGTGCCACCACGTCGTCGCCCTCCTGCTGCCAACCACCCTCCACCGCGCCGCCTCAGGAAAAGTCCAGCACCACCGCGCCGCTCTCGAAGGCCTGGGCGGTGGCGCGCTCCCAGTAACGCTCCGCCGCCTCTGTCCGGATTCCCCCCAACTTCCCCCGGGTTCCAAGGGCGCCTTCACAGTAGACGCGCGCTCCCGGTAACGCTCCGCCGCCTCTGTCCTGATTCCCCTAACTTCCCCCGGGTTCCAAGGGCGCCTTCACAGTAGATTCTGATCCATGCTTTAGGGCTTCAGGCCCTGCCGCTCACGCGAGGCTGCGAACCTGCACTACAGCCCCGAAGCGGTGTTCAAAATTGGAACCATACCATACCCGTCGTGATATCCACCCCACCCCTGCAGGGCAATATGGCCGTTTGTTTTTTTGTTTTTTTGTTTTGTTTTGTTTTGTTTTGTTTTTAAGAGGTTGTGGATTCCGTTCCGTGCAGTCCCCATCCTCGTGTGCATGCTTGGTTTATGTTACAGCATGACACCCCGCGTACTTTCTCCCAAGCGCAGCAGTGCCTGGTTGTGCACGGGGCGTTGAGCCCAGTTCTCAGCGCGTGCTGCTCGCCACCAACAGACCAGAGCTATCAACTTCGGGCTCCTACACCGGACAGGGTCTCTTATCCCGGTCCGAGGTAGGTAAGCCCTCGCTGATGTTCATATACACACATACACACACAACAAGAAGGAAAAAGAAAAAGAAAAAGGAGAGATTCCGAGAGAACCATCTTGCACCAAACGGAATGCACACTAATAATGAATGCACACAAGCTCTTTCTCCAGCCAGATACGGTCACAATCAGAGTGTGTTGTGTTCCGGGGAAGATGGTAGTCAACCATGTGTGTGTGTGTGTGGGGGGGGGGGGGGGGGGGGGGGGGGGGTAGGAGGAGACAAGGGTTGGGAGGGAACGGTCCTCTAGTACAGGGCTTAACCATGAAGATATTATTTTGGGAAGGTGTAATGATGTATCAAGGGGACGCTGGACCCCGTTTCCAGAAGGTGCTGCTCCACACCATTAGATGGAGCAGCAGCTCGATGGTCAAACCTTCAATTCCGATGGTTCAAGTTCTCTTCCGATGGTTCTCTCACCACCACGGCGATAGTGGGCTTGCAAGAGGGCTATTAACTAACCCCCCCCCCCCAAAAAAAAAAAAACAGAAAAACACAGAAGGGGCAGAGGAGGAACAAATACAGAAGGGGGAGGGGAAACAAGTAAAGGGGATGAAATGGGAAACAAGTAAAAGATGAAATGGGATGTGCAGCCTGCTTACCTCAGTTGGTTAGGCACGCAAGTGGCATTCAGGAGGTTGTGGGTTCAATCCCCACTGACCGCCTGCGACACTCTTTGGCCATCGCAAGTGTGCGTGTGGTTCTGTTTGGTATGCAGGAGAGTGCTGGCCATCGACACTGCTATTACTCAGTGGGGGTGGGGGAAGTAGATGGGAGGCGCAGCTACTGGCAAAATGCTCGGTCTTTGTGTAAGCCGCCCCTCCCACCAGCACCCCACCCTACTCCCTGACCACCGCCAATAAGGGCAGGGGGCACCATGCATCCCCTTAATTGTGAGAGGTAGCTACGCTTCCAGGGGTCCCCTGTATAGGCTTAGGACAAGTGGTAGGTAAGTAGTGAAAGGTGAAATTGAGAGAAGAATAATAGAATATAGCTTAGTTTTCTTTTTGTCCCCATCTAATACTTAAAACCACCAATACCTTTCCCAGCTATTTTGCTGAGAGGCAGCGGGTAACGTGGGGGCCGAACGGGGGCACGACCACCGTTGATAAATCGAATCGGCGGCCCGTTTTTCATCTTGGCCTTCCGAAACTGCCCACGGCCAACATATGGGAAAGGTACTGGTGGTTCGAAGCAAAAGCCGGCCCCGGGAAGACGCTTCCCAGGAGCCCAGCAAAAACCCGGTTCCGCACAGTGGTGTCACGGGACGACTGGTGTCAGTCGTACTTTGTATTGAGTTTTGTTTTGCGCGCGCACGGTCGGGGGATCGAAGATCGAACGTAAGGGACACACAATGTGGAGTTTTTTTGTCTTTTTTTTGTGTCATTTTCGCATGGTTTCAAGGCTGGCACCAAGCCATTTTCTTCCATTTGATCATCATGCGGGGAGGGCCACGTTTTGGAGGGTGGCGCAGAGACGTTTTCCAGCACTCGCGTGGATGACACCCCGCTCTGCAGGGCGCCATTTCCGACTTTCGCGGCTGCGGCTTCTGGGAGCACAGCACATCTTTTCCTTTCGTCCTTTTTTCACTTGAGGTGGACATGCAGCCGAATACGGCGGATATTCCACTACAAGTTCATAAAGAACCCCCAGCAACCGGATGCATCTGGCCGTCATGACTCCACAGCTCAGTATCCTGGTGCGAGCATCCCCTCGGAGTTGTTGTTGTTGTTGTTGCTGTTTGCGTAGCCCTGCATTGTATCTTCACAAGTTGTAGGGGGGGATGATTCATTTTCAGTTTGCACATTTGGTGAGTAGTGGAGCGAGCCCCGCGGAAGTACCATTCCGTCAAGTCCCGAGCGAGGGCCCCAACAAGAACTGCCCTAAATGTATCTGACGGCAGTGACGACCACGTCCCGACCTCAGTAGAAAAAGCCCTGATCTGAATGGGACACTGAGTTGTTGTGTTTTGGTGTTTCTGTTGTGTTCTGGTGTTTCTGCGCTTGGGCCTCACGGCACTACACAGCAGTCTACATGCATTTGGACACTTTCCGGACCAGCTGGATTCGGATGATTTTTTTTTATTTTTTTTTTATTTTTTTCGAGTCCAGAACTTCGACTGTGTCGCGGCGTCCAACAAATGCATGTAGACAGCTGTGTAGTACAGGGAGACCCTTTTCCGTTTCCCCCCCCTTTCTCTGAGTTTCTTTCTTAGTTCTTTTTGTTGAAAAATTTTCCCTTTTCTTATATTTTATTTTAAATCCAGCAAATGGCTATACCGTGGGAGGAAGCATTGATTATCCTCTCAAGGAGGGGATTGACTGACCTGCTATCGACAAGGCAAACCCAACAAAACCGTAGTTACTTGCCCTCTCTGCACCCCC
>BFEA01000300.1:1330299-1354373 GCA_003427395.1 Chara braunii | reverse complement strand
GCCCTGAAAGCCATAAGGTAACCATATCCGTTTTTTTCTTTTCTCTTTTTCTTTAAAAAAAAATTGGACCATTTCTGGAATTTTCTGTTCCAAACTTTTCTGTTCATTCGGGTGTTATCTTTTTCAGCTCGTGCTTGATTATTACCGTTCCCAAGGCAGGCTCCATCGATCTGTGGGCTTGTCGGGATTGCCGAATCCAACGCCTGATGTGGGGAGTTGATTTCTACCGTCCGATTTTGACTGTCAGATTTCCAGACCGATCTCAAGCTGTACGAACCCCAGGTCGCGGACGATGCATGTAAACAGACTTGAGTGGGAATGCCGTTGGAATCAGATGAATGCAATAACTCTTCAGCGTCTGGGGTTGGGTCAATTCCAAGATGATACCTCAAGGCAGTCGCAATCCACCACTAACTCTGAGCCTCTTTTTCCGACGTGGAGTGGATTTTCCCTGCGCGCAATCCACGACGATGTGGCAGGTAGCACTGTTCATCCGCAGAACGCAGCGTCTCGTCCGAGACGCTTGCCCGTGTAGTGGTGGTTTTCAAGAGGTGGATTTGGTGGTATACCAGCTCGTTTCCGCGCTGTTTGAAGGGGCATACTACCGGTAGGACTTTTCCCCAGTTCTCTGTGGACATAATTACGGTCAGATGCATTCAGGAGTCGTCGTAAGTGCTGTCATATATATCCAGGAACCAGTGTGAGTATGCCCTGAGGTAGTGGGGGATCAGGAGTAAGTGGGAGCGTCTTTTCCCCGAGGCGGATTTGTGCTGCGTGCCAAAGACAAAGAACAGGTACTGGTACCAACGGGCCTCTCTCAGTTGGTCCTACACCCATGACCAGTTGACATACAGGCCGGGTGCCCTTCGGGACATCCTTTAAAATTGGAACGACACATAGAAGATTAGCATGGCCCGTAAGCAGGGATGGCCCGCATCAATAGAGAAATGGTCCAAATTTTTTACTCTCGGCAAACGAATGTCTTGGCCCTCGCAACGATGTAGTGAGCAGCGAAATGAGATACTCAATGTGAATTGCAGAAATTTGTGAGCCGTCCGCAAAATGAAAAGAAAAAGAAATACAGAGGGGGTTTGAATCCAGAGCTAACCAGTGACACATATGTACTTTTCACCCGCGACACACGTGTCCGTTGCCACCAAAAGATGCTGGTTGTTAAACCACCAGTACTTTTGGCAGCACTTTTTGCAGTACTTTTTGGAGCACTTTTTGCAGCCAAAGAACCAAGAAACAACTACGTCCAGCGACACACACATGTACTTTTCACCCGCGACACATGGGCCCGTTGCCGCCAAAAGATGATGGTTGTTAAAACACCAGTACTTTTTCCCAGCCAAAGAAACAAGAAACAACAACGTCCAGGTCATGGTATGAGTTTTGAATCTGCAGGAAAAACAGGTGACAGCAACTTGGGGCACACAGTAGTTTGAGAGAAACTGCGAAAATAGAACAAAAGGAAAAATGATGAGTTTTTGTTCCAATGAGGGGCGGCGCTTGGTGGTGCGCGAGGGGGTTAGGTGTGCTAATTCAGGCAAAGGGACGGCATGCCCGTCTCGTTCGCGTGAGTAGCCATGGTGGTGGTCTTTCTTGGGAATTCCGAGAACGTAAGGGCAAGGGGTGAAGTTCATAGCAACACCACGAACAACGGGTCGTCTTCCTAACCATCTACTTTGTGCGCATATCCGTTGGGTAGGGACTCAGGTAACCTCAATTAATGGAAAGGAGAGGAGGTAAGCCACCAACCAAGCGTTGACTGAAGAAACCTAGAAGACTTGGAAGACGCCATAAAGGCCGAAACCCTCGAAGACAATGAAGATGTGATGGGCATATGCTTTGGACTCAAAACCATACTTAAGCTATTGATGCCTCAGATAAAATACATTATTAGTTTGTTTATTGTGTTTTCTATTTTTTGTGTTTATTTCTTGTATTTTGTTTTGAGGTGTTCAAGGAACAGGTCCATGGCTTCATCTGACCCCCCCCAGGTGTCTAGGTCACCTCCTATTAACCCCCTCTCAGAAGAAGGTAAAAATCGAATCAAGGACCTCCTGAGCACTTGCTTCATCGAAGGAGTCCACCCTGATTTTACCATCCCAGGTCTCGTTGAGACGGGTGACGAATTCGTGAGGGTTACAGTTGATCAGGACGTGTATCATGTGAAGAAATCATGTGATCTCTATCTTCTTTGATGATGAAGCTTCGTCTCTGTCGGCAGATGTAAAGAGCAGATTAGTACGCTTATATGACAACGGCTGGGTATCCGCTGGGATCCCGGGAGCTGCCCCAGTCAGAGGTGCCTTCAGAAATGAAGGAAGAAACATGGCTACTAAGTAACCTGGTCTAAACCAGTGGCAGATTGGATGTTGCGAAAAGAGGGGGAGAAGATTCTGCTGGATGGTCAACTTCAAACGTTGACCTTTCGAGCCTGGATGGCGGAGCAGCAGCTCCATGATTGGAGAGATGCCATGCAACATAATTTTTTTTGGATACGTTGTATGGAGGTTCCGGTTTCGACGATGGGGTCTTTTAAAGCGAGCAGTCCAAGATGCATTTGGACAGGTGATAAGAGACTTCCCTGCGTATACCAAACCCCTAGAGCCGGACCTTTGAAACGTTAGATTCGATCTTGTCCCCTCAGCAAGACTTCGTTATAAGAAGTGCTTACAGATAGACCTGAAGGGGGATGTTCTGCTTAAGATTGATGTGGTCTGCGCTGAGACTCCTTGGTGCCGTTTGTGCCGTCATCACTTCCACGACGAAAACGACGACAAGTGTCCGAAGAAGAAAAATAGACAAACTTCAAAGAAAGACAAAGGAAGGGATGGTTGGAAGGATAAGGAAAAAGAAGAAGTTCCCTCCCCTCCGCGGAAAGAACCAGAGGATAAATTAAGCGAAGGGAAGGATTCGGATTCTCCGTTCCCCTCCTTTAAAGAAGTTCTAATGCGGGATAGTGAAGGTGCGTCTAAAGAAAAACTGAAGGGAGTGGCGGACAAGGAGGGTGAAAAGGACGATCTAGTCCGCAATCACGCCCACAAGGCAACTAATCCTTTCAGAACGAAACCTGTCTATATCCCCAAAAGGAAGGATGGGGCGAGCTCCTCGATTGAAGTTCCTCGAAAGAAGGGGCAGGATCCATGCCC
Source organism: Chara braunii (assembly GCA_003427395.1). NCBI lineage: Eukaryota > Viridiplantae > Streptophyta > Charophyceae > Charales > Characeae > Chara > Chara braunii. The sequence goes on along the minus strand of BFEA01000300.1, from coordinate 1,351,215 downwards.
CCAATTAGTGTTTGGTGATAATCAGACCAAGAATAATAATAATAAAAAAGACAAAGAAGAACCAACATTGTGATATGACTTCCAACGACAATCAGCTTCCTAAACCCATGGCCACTGAAAATGACGACGATAAGAGCCTGAACTCCCAACCTGTTATGGACAGTGCTGCGATGGAAAGAACAGGGAACGACACCCGCATGGAAAACTCGGATTCCGAGGTTGAAACGGAACCTGGAGCTGGTCCTGAAGACCAAGCTGACTTAGGACTTGGTTCCCTCTTCCAGACGGAAACAGGTACGAACCCGAGCTGTTCAAGGGACAAAAACCAGTCGGAAAACACTTTCGATTTTTCTGTGCCCGGCCTATTAACAAAGGGTCAACTATCTTTCGCAAAAAGAAAGGAGGATGATATTTCTCTTAAAAAAGCTAGATTAAACGATGACTCAGCTAAGCAGACAGCGGCTGATCTGGGACTAGGAGAACCGTCTGATGCAGATAACACGAGTTTACCTTCGAAAAAAAGGGGAAAGGCTGGAAGGACTGCTAGAAAATTTTTGCTCCTTGCCGAGCTGATGACCTCCTTAGGTCGAGCAGACAAAGGACGACCACCACTGAAGGAGTTCTTTGTTCCTTTGATTGTATCTGATTCACCGCTGGGTATTCTGCTACTCACAAAGAAGGCGAATTACGAAACTCTTAGTATCCCAGCGTTAGAGATTCAGAACCTACCGGCGGAAGATCTGTTGCCAGACCTGGTGAATGAGCATGTCCTGAATCACACAAGATGCTGTGTGGTTCTCTCAGAGCCTAAACCAGGCCGTCATGTGATGGTGGCTCAGGGAGGGGAAAAGATCCTCCTTCACATAGCCTTTATGGGAATAAGAACTGTCACTGATTCATTCGGTAAATGGTGCGCCAGAAGAGCCTACTGGCACCCACTGTCCAACCTCTTAGTCCCAAACAACGACAGTGTATCGGCTATTGCCTTGACCTCCAACAGTACTGCGAAGGAAATATCAGACTGGATGGTTAAGACAGATACTGTTTCTATTGCCTCTGAACCAAAATTCAGGACAATGGTCATTGGTTTGACCCTGTCGGTAAATTTCCCTGAGAACGATGCTGGTATCCAACAGCATGACGGGGCAGACCAAAATAATGGTTCTGCCTCCTAAGTTTCGCATTGCTAGTTGGAATGTTAAGGGACTTGGCGACACAACTGAAAGACAGAAACGCTCGAGAATACCAGCTTGGATGCAAAAAGAGGAAATTCAAATAATGTGCCTGCAAGAGACTAAATTAAATACAGAAAAAATCAATGAAATAAGGCCTTGGTGGCAAGGCCCCCAGTTCTGGGCACCAGCAAGGGGCTCTAGAGGTGGTACAGGGATTTTGATCAGTAAAGATTTGGATTGTGACATTCTGGACTCCTACATGGACTCAACAGGAAGGCTAGTGGGGGTAAAGCTGGCCGTTGAGGATGAAGATTGGGCTATTGTCTCAATCTATGCTCCTACAGATTACACAGATAAAACAACCTTCTTTGCTAATCTACCAACATGAAAATCTAGCCATATTGGGGGACTGGAAATCAATCCTGACCCCTGGTTTAGACTCACCAAAGCTCACCCTTTTGAGGGATGATGCAAGTCTACTTATGACATTCTTGGAATCGGAAAATCTGGTTGACACCTTTAGAGCACTAAACCCGGACTCAAACGGGCATACGTGGTTTGGGGCCTATCCCGATGAGTTCTCCCCTGCTCCTAGTTGGCGTTTGGACTTCATTGTGGCCCGTGGAACTCTTTGGGAGAGGTGTGTGGCCTCTGAGCTCCGCATCTCATCAATGTCAGACCATTACCCGATCTTCTTTGAAATCATGTCGAACAAAACAGTGGAAAGGGAGAGACCGCCCTTCAGACTAAACATAAATAATCTAAAAGATAAAGGCATCCCCCAGTGGGTGGAGGATCAGATGAAGGCCTGGCCGTTGGGTAAGGACCTGTTTCAGAATGAGGATGACTGGCCAGATATGGGCATACAAATTATTAGAACGGCCCTTATGGAGTTTTTGCGGATGAAAGCCGCTCGTAGAAACTGGACGGAAACCCAAATTAAAAGAGTCATAGAGCAAGCGGAACTGAACCTTGGCTCAGAGCCCTTTACCGATTATTACTGGACACAGAAAAGGAAGCCCTTCTTCAACTTGAAGCAGCAGAGCAGCAGAGACAGAATGCCTGGATAGAATGGTCGAAACTGCGAGGGATAACAGTGTATGATAGGATGACAAAGCCTACCTTTCGCTCGCTGATCCTGCGTCAGTCAAAATCGTTGGTCAGAGAGTTTCTTCACCCCTTCTGTCTCACGGCTCCGCCGACATCTAATATGGTAAGTTTGTGTTAGTATGCCTTGGACTACTTCAGAGATATAGTGTCTACACGTAGACCATATGACGAATTTGACTCAAATTTGTCATTAGAGTCCGATTTTCGGGACCTCTCTACTGTTCAAGTTCATAGGCCTGAAAGAGAGAGACTAGACTCCCCCCTAACTGAACAAGAACTCCATTGGGCGGTTAAAAGAATGGCCCTTGGTAAGTGCCCGAGGATAGATGGATTGCCGATGGAACTTTTTCTCAGCGCTTGGGGGGCCTTTGCTCCCTTCCTGTGTCAAGTATACAATAGAGCCCTAGTGACCGGGGTTCTACCTAAAGGCTTTGTTAAAGGGGTTATCTCACTTCTGTACAAGAAAGGGGATAAAAGGGAGGTCCGCAACCATCGTCCGATCTCCATCCTGAACGTGGCCTATAAGATCTTAGCCAAGGCCCTTGCCTTGAGACTTGCAGACCTCCTACCTTCTTTGATTGGATGGGAGCAAGGAGCCTTTGTGAAAGGTCGTTCGATTTTTGAAAATATCTTGACGACAATTCAGGCCCTAGAGATTATTGGCAAGGAGAATCGGGAGGTCGCTGTTCTCTTGCTAGATATGGAGAACGCCTACGACAAAGTAGGCTGGACTTTTGTCTCGACCACCTTGATCAGAATGGGTTTTGGCTCTGGTTTCAGAACATGGACCAAAGCAATGTATGCCCACTGGGTTTTGGCTCTGGTTTCAGAACATGGATCAAAGCAATGTATGCCCACTGAACTTCAACAATACTTGTTAACGACCGACGGTCGAAAGAATTTCCGTTAACGCGCTCTCTGAGATAGGGATGCCCGGTGGCCCCTCTCTTATTTGTCTTACAACTAGAAATTCTACTTGAGAATATTAGAAATAATTCCTTAATAACTGGTCTAGTCGTAACCCCCTCCCTTCAATGGAAGGGAGGGGCTTTAGCGGATGACCTTACGCTTGCATATGAGAATTCTGTTTCAGCTTTAGAAGAATTAAAAACAATATTAGATAAGTATTGTATTTTATCTGAGACATCCATTAATTGGCATAAGTCTGTGTTTTTCTTGCCAGGATGTTTCACTTTGAAAGTAAATTGGGGACTGCGACAAATTTTGTCCGAGAACTCAGAATTGTTTTTAGGGGTTTTGGTCTCACTCTCAGACTGTTCCAAATCACAAGGCCTTCTGCTAACTCAAAAGGTGGTGGTTCGTATCTTGAGCTGGCAAAGAAACTATAAGTTGTCCTTGTTCGGACGGGCATTGGTCCTTTCGTCTGCAGCCTTATCCCTACTTTGGTTTCCACTCAAAATAAGAAGATTGGGGGAGGATGCTTACAAATTGATCAAGAGGGCAGCTGCCAAGTACTTGTGGAAACCTGGCGCAAAAGAGGACGAAGGCTACATTACTAAAGTAGCTTGGGAAACAGTAACATAGACAAGACCGGAGGGAGGTCTTGGTTTGCTGGACCTTCATAGTCAGAACATGGCCCTGTTGGCCAAGTGGCCGATTAAAGGTATGCTGGCTGATAATTCTAAGCTCTGGATACAGTTAGCAGAGTACGTGCTCAGCCAAGAATGAAACTTGTCTGACCCAAGCCATGTGTGGATTTGCCTGCTCATGCCCTCCTTTGCAAATAGAAGACTGAAGTCACAAGTTTGGCAAGACATAATCTATGCATGGAAAAAGTTACACCCTCGAATCTTCAATGAGCTTACGTCGAAGCAAGAAGTGGCCAACCAAGTTCTGTTTGATAATCCATTGATACTGCAATCAAACCAGCAATGCTTCCCAGCAGGAGAAGGGGGAGGGGCTTTTGGTAAATCCTGGATAGAAAAAGGGGTCCTACAGGTTGAGCATATTTGGGATAGCGGCAAGGATCAATGGATTTCAGAAGAGGATTTGAGAAAAAGGCTGCCAAGACTACGCAGAGTTCACCAACACCTCCAGCAACTAACTGCAGCAATCCCTGTGTCGTGGTCTAACCTTTGAAAGTCTGAGGTGGAACAGGGTGTGGGTACATGGGTTTTAGCTGATAATATTCCAGGAAGGGTCTGGAGGATTGTGGGCCCATACTTAACTTCAGGTGTGAGAGTTGAAGAATGGTGCACTCCACTGACGACTGGGAACAAGGAGCTGTCTCAATACTGAACAGAATAGGAGAAAGTAACATATCTTCGACTCTCCATCTGCAGGAAGCAAGAGTATTGGTTTCCACAGAAGGAAAGCAAGCACATCATCTGGGTCCAGCATCTAAGTTCCATGTGGAACCTTTAGCTCTTTCTTGGAAGGTACCTAAAAGAGCAGGTCAAGATCTGGATACCATCCCACTGGTGGCTTATAAGCCTAAGGTGGGGATGAGGGCTCTGAGAGAATTGGCAACTAAGAAACCAATACAGACAGCTTCAAGAAAGACTGGGTACAGCTACGAATGAGCAATCTAGTCAACCTGACTGGCGAGCATTTTGGAAAATACTTGCTTGGCTCCCATCACAAAAAGATGCGAGTCTGCTTTGGTTACAATCCTTTCTAGTGATTTCTACTGCAGTTTGGTTAAACCAGAAAGGATTAGATCTTAGCTTGACGTGCAGCAGGTGTGATTGGTGATGGGAAAGTAATTCGCATTTGTGGCTCTGTTGTCCTTTCGCTGATGAGCTCTGGATGTGGTGGTTGGACATCTGGGAAAAAGTCACAGACTCTTCTTGGACCTGGACAGATGATTGGACTTCACGTCAAGAACGAGACTATAGCACTGGTTGGAGCTATGTAGCCTTGGCCTGCAGGGGGATCATTGTGCAAGAAATATGGAGGGCAAGAAACGCCCAAGTCTTCAGGAATAAAAGAATCGTTATTCAGGAGCAACAGTATCAGATTAAAGGGAATATTCAGCGAACTATATGGGCAGATTGGCAGGGCTGTCATAGAAGTAAGAGGAAGGGCCTCCCATGGTTTATGCGCACATGGGCAAAAGATAACAGCATAGTCTCAGTCTCATCAGATCGCAAACTCTCCTTTGTTCAATGTGTGAAGCCACCTTAAAAGAGGGTGAGGCAGGGAGAAGGGAACGCTACTGAGTATAGCGATGAGACGATCTGTGGATTTTTAGGGCCAACTGAGAATAGAGTCGTAGTAGACTCGCTTGGATAATAGGATTGTTTCTGATATGACAGCCTTTGCAGTACGGACTTAACGGAGCCTGGTTTCCTGTTGCCCTCTTTTCATGAGCTTTAAGGTTAACCTTTTGGAGGACAAATAGATAGTTGGTAGGTTGTTCATTAACAGATGATTTTGGGACGCTGGACCCGATTTCCAGCACAGCCTATTCTGGGTAAAGGCCCCAGATGTGACTTCCGGGTTGTTTGTTGAGGATTCCCGGCCTCTCTCCAACTTGGCAATGAGATTTGAGTTCCACCAAAAAAAGAAAAAAGAAAAAAAAAGCACAAAATAGCAGCCCTCTGCCGGTACACCGTTTTTGCCGTTTTTGAACTGGGCCGTGTGTGGACTACGCCCCGAATGTAGCTGCTACATTTGACACCCGCGCTGTCGACAAAGTGCTATTGCGGGTTCATGCTAACTTGATGGAACATAATATAAGTGTAGGATACCGGTGGGGGATGCCCCATAGTACCGCGGTCTCTTTTTATTTTTTATTTTTTAATTTGGACCATTTCTCGATTTATGCGTGTCATCCTTGCGCAGGGGCCATGCTAATCTTCTCTGTATCGTTCCAATTTTAACAGATGTCCCGAGGGTCTTTTGTGCTATTACGATGGTAGAAAAACAGCAATCTGGCTGTAAGACTGGCTGACGGGTGCATGGTAGCTTAGCACAAACTTAGCACCTCTCCGATGTCGGGACTGCCTTTTTGTACCACGGCCTACTAATCTTCTGTGCAGGGAGCCATGCTAATCGTCAATGTATCGTTCCAATTTTAAGGGATGTCCCGAAGGACTCTAGTAGCTGTCTCTTATACACATCTAGATGTGTCCCCCTCCCCTTTTCTTGGCTGCGCACTCCCGCCGCCCCCCCACCCCCAACCTTCTGTCAACTCATCCCAGGAATGTGGGGTGGCAAGGGCTTTCTGGAACGAATCCAGAAACATGTGACCAGAAACATGGGGTGGCTCAGCGCACTCTGGGGCAAAGGCTGCATCTTCCCCGACAGGGTTCCAAGAGGTCACAATAGACACATTGCGAGGATTTAGAGGGCTAGGGCCTCTGGCCAGGCGTGATAGGAGTTTTTTTTTTTTTTTTTCACTTCGAAGAAAGCCTTTGATGGGCCCGGCAGGTGAAAGTACACATATTTTGACCCCTTGCTGTCAACCGGTAGGCCTAAATTTTTGTTGCAGGTCTATTTTACAGATACCAACTGACAATCCACAGAGATGTGGCGGGTTTATTTTTCGGGTACCAACTGACAATCCACAAAGATCCATTGCTCGAAACCTATATTGCCATAGTAATATGCAGTCTTCCGGGTTTATAGCATTTCAAGAAAGGTTCCACCACATGAACCGGGAATGTGCGTTGTTGGGGATTCATAACTTCATACCATAGCAAACAGGGGCATTGTTCTCAGGACAATATGAGAGCGAGCAGGAATGGACAGGTTCCGTGTTCATACAGTGCCAGAAAGTTGCACCACATGATCCTTCCTGACTTATACCATACACACAATCTGAAAATCCCCAGTTTTTGAAGGGTTGCAGTGGTATAACCAGGAGGGCCCATATTCTAGACACAATTCACTGTTTGGTAGATAGGAGGATGGATGATACCTCCTAGATCAGGTGCACAACTTGGAAAAGTGGGCTACAGAACCTGTCACTGAACAGACTGAATGTGGATGCAAGGGTTTCGATAAACCTAGAAAACTTTGCCTCTGTAGCAGTACCGTTTTAGCGGGTGGTTCAGCTGTCGAGGCCATTCCCAAGCCGTTTGGTCTGCTCCTGGAGCAGTAGGAACGGAGTCCAGGTCAGTACCTAATCTCCCGGGTATATTCATGTACATACCTTGGTCTGTTCATTCATTTCAGATTTGTTCCTGGTTTTGTTTGCTGCTTTTGTGTTGTCCATGCCTGCTGTGCTCTCGGATGTCCATGCTCACAACCGGCTCAACCAACCCTGTGTATGTGTGGATGACCTTGGTAGACCGAGCTTTACTGTAGCACTGCATTAACCAGAGGGTACGGGAGGTCAGGCTGGGAACTCGAGTTAATTGATTCTCACCATCAACATTGGTTATCAGCTTTCTCATGAACAGCTGCACACAATCCACAGCACCCTGGACCTGAATATGGATATGAGTGGGGACTTGAGTATGGAGCTAAATATGGAACCAATACGTGTGGAGCTCGCTGTGGACCTGTCCGTAGAATCATTTCCCTCCGTTGCTTCACATGGTTGGGAGGTTAGCCCTCACCCCTCCACTCTTTCTGCCTCGGTTTTTCACTGTGCTGCTGCATGACCCTATGACTGCATGTAGCTTGATCCTGCTTGCATGTCTGGTCTGATCCAGGTTGTTCAGACCTCCCCATTCCCCCCAGGCAATGCAGTCTTAACTTCCACTGCCACTCTTGCACACTGCATCTTCTCTCTCTCTCTCTCTCTCTCTCTCTCTCTCTCTCTCTCTCTCTCTCTCTCTCTCTCTCTCTCTCTCTCTCTCTCCACCCCCCCTTCCCCCCCCGCGGTCCTCTCTCTGTCATGTGTGCGCGCATGTGAATCATCGCTTGCTCTCACTCAGAGAAGGAAGGTGTTTTCTTCCCACTATGTCTCTGTTGGGTTTTGTCTGTCTGTTTGGAGAAGAGCACAAGTCCATGCAAAGTATACACGTTGGAGATTCTTTTTTATTTTTTATTTTTTATTTATTTATTTTTTAAACAGGGTCTTAAGGTCCTGGCTCCTTCTATTCTGGGGAGCGACAGTCCGGTTCCTATTCCACTGGCAAGTCAGAATAGAGAATACATGAAATCACCTTGCTTCCTTCCGTTCGGCCGAAGGACCCCTGAACAGCATTGATTGCTCCACCTAGGTGGAGGATTGACTGTCAGCTTGCCATATCCCTCTCTTTCCTCTCAGATCTGGAGGTCAGATCTGCCAGATAATGCTGTGTCTCCTAGAAAGAGCTCATCCTTTATCCCTGTCGGCCTAACTCTTCTCCCCTCGTCTACCCCTCCCGGAAGGCGTGCTATTCTCATTTACCATTTTATTTGTCCCCCCCCTTTTTTTAAAAGTATGCCTTAAACCCTAAACCCTGTTTCCTCAGTCCGTGCATCCTGACGCTGAACTTGCGGTTGGTGGCTTTGGTGGTAGAGTGATGATGTCTGGCTGTCCAAGGAGAGAACGAGGAGTAAGGATGGCCTATGGACAGGGCCGGTTGTAGTAGGAGGAATGGTGCTTGATATCCAGTCCATGCCAGATCAGCAGCATCAGATCCGAAGAGGAACAACAGCACCAGGAAAGGTTGGCCTGTCCTCTCTCTATCCCACTCTTTTTATTAGAAAAGAACTGAAACAAACAAAATATTTTGGAAGGGAGTTATCCCCTGAGTGTTCTTGTATCCATTGGGATTTGAACCCTTGATTTGTTTATCGACGGATACTTGTGTGTACCATTCAGCCAAAAGGATGAGGAAAGGTTGCCCCTTAAACTCTCTATCCCATTTTTACCTTCTCGTATGTAACAGTCATTTTGCAAACCCTTTCCACCTTGCGTCTCCTTTCCTTTGTACCTTTTTTGTCTGCTGTCTTACCCTGTAATCTTGCATTTCCTTCTTTATCCTGTCCTCTTTCCTTTCCTCGTTTCTCTGCCTTCTGTCCTCACATCGCCTGTGTCGTTTGTCCTATTCTCCTTTTTCCCATCTCTCAATTCTAGGTATGTAGTATGTTGTCCTTTCCGACAGTTGTTGACATTGAAACGGCAAAGAGAAGATTAGTATGGCCCCTGCACAACAATGACACACGTAAATTGAGAAATGGTCCAAATTTTTGGTGAAAGAAAATGCTGAATTATTGAATGCCCATCAGTTTTATGATATGCAATTTGTTTCTACGGTAACCCACCTATATATCCACTCCGGGATCCAAGGGAGTTGTTTCGTCAGACCTGCTCAGGCAAAGAAGATACCTAGAACCCCTGCCATCATTTACTGGCGAGGTAGCCAGTCCTTTCCTGCTAACAGGGTATGTAGCACGTAGTATGTACCATTCAGTCACCAGGCACGTATGTTGCTCATCCTTCCTCTCCATATTTCACCCCTGCTTTCCTTTTCTGTCCTGTTCTGCCTTCTCTAATTACATTAACTGGTTCTCTGCGACTGTTGTCTTGGCAGACAAACAGCAATTGCCTTTCTTACATTCACTGATTCTTTGGAACTGGTATCTTTTTTTCGGCAGATGAGCAACAATTGCTGGCCCCTCTCCTACCTTCCTATTTTGGCAATCCATTTCTGTTCCGCTTTGGCACGGCATTGCTGAAGTCACTGAAGGTAGTCAAATTGACGCAGGGCCCTCATTAATTTCTTTTCACGTCAACCTGTTTGGAACTCTTCGCTAAGAGAAGTAGCTAGAGTGCGTCTTAGCTCAAGTTTTGAAGTCACTGCATATATTCCTGGAATTGGACATAACTTACAAGAACACTCGCGTTCACGAACTCCCCGTTCAACTGCATCTCGAAGACACGGTCAGAGATCTTCCAAGGACTGGCTAAATCCAGTGATCTCCTTTACGGCAGGCTATGGTCCCCGGAATGACTTCGTCATTCCAGGTGTCTTTCATGCATTCTCCACGCATGAAATAAGTCGTGTCCGTCTCGTTGCGGACATCTGCAACGTCCCACTTGACTACGCCAAAGTGGGCAATTCATTTGGTGACTTGCACAGTCGCCCTCACTAAACCAACAAGAATCTGGACTACGATTCACATTGAGTCTGACTGAGATTGGATTGACTGATAAGTGTAGACAAGAATTTCACTTCATCGCCAAGCTCTATCTTCAAGGATATTCTCAAATTAATACAAATATCATGTACCAAGTTACAAATCTGTTTGGCCAAACAATAAGGTCGATTCACACCGAGAATCCAATCTTTCTCATATCAAAGTTAATCGAACATAATAGACTCGGACTTGTTCAATTATGAAATCACTACCAAAGTACGATAATTCTGTTTTACAGCCTCTCAGTCATTCCTCTGCGGATGCCAAAGAGTGTTGGGCCACTCGCTTCAGGCATGGAGTGCCGCAATTTTGAAAATCTTAACATTGCCCCTATAGACCCAACATTGGCTTTGAGTCAACTCCATGTGATTAAGGAGTAAATCAGCTCTCCGTCGCACTGCTACCTTGTGGGCCAAACAATGCTCCCAATTGTATGGGTTTGAGGAACCTAAAAAAAAGCTGATTGTGGGTGGAAATTCCCAAATTTGGACAGAGAAACTCTCTGTCCAAGTTGCAAAGAGGAAACTCACAAATCCAAGGCCAGCCTGGGAGGCAAAAGTGGGACTCATGGCATATACTCATGCCAGGACTTTCGAGAATGTATTTGACTATGCTCAAAGTGAGATGCGATTGAAGAATTCTGAGTGTTTGGCCTCAATCAGTAAGGAGCAGTCATGCCTTTTTTCTTCTTTGCAATGACTGCACACTTGAAATCTGAATTCTCTGATACTGGAAGGTAGGAGGATGCTGAAGGGCTGCCTGATCGCCGCAAAGGACCTCTAAGGGTTTATATGGACTATGGGCCCATCCAGGGCTTAAGGGCTGCACATGCTGTATTGTACAATTCTTCGATTAATGGTTGGGGTCTGCAATCTGATTAGTAGTGCCACAGGCTAGCTTAGGCAGGGGTGAGGGGTGGTATATCCTTCCCAAGGGAAGCAATCAATGCCGCCACTCGGGTCTCCCAGCCAGAGTGGGGAGAAGCATTGGAGTGCATGTCTTATGTATAATTTTGACTTGCTGGTGGAATAGGAACCAGACTTACACTCCCCGGAATGGATATGGAGCCAGGGTCTTACGACCCCGTTTACACACACACACACAAGTTGTCTGTTGGTCTAATCTGCTGAGATTTCTGAGTCTGGGTGCCTTGCTGTGCTGTATGTGTGTCCGTGAGTCTATTTGACGTATGCTGAGTCTGAGTCTGTGGCCGTGTGCTAACTCTGTTCACGTGCTGTGCCTCTGTTATCCGGGAAGGGATAGGAGTATAAATAGGTGTAGTTAGAGGGGTAGGACTTACGTTTCGCTGGACGGAGTTACAGGGGTAGGACTGAGATTTAGCTATCCCTGGAAGGGATATTCCAGTAACCTTGGTAAGCCCTGAGGTTGAGTAGGATAGCATGTAGGCTCATGATGGCACCGACTGAATGCAGTTAGGATTAGGTCTAGGTAGGGTTCCTGCAGGTAGGATTACAGTCTATGATGATGTTCCCGCCAAAATAGGGAGCTGGTAGGCCAGGAAGAGCACTCCGTCGGTGCAGTGAGTAGTTGGGGTATGCACCTGGCAGTCATGATGCTGCTCCGCCTACAGGGTGGTGGAGCACTCGGGTCAAGAGGAGGAGCCAGAGGGTGATGTAGAAGACCTCCATGGCTATGGAGGAGTGAGTAGGAGCAAGAGGGGAGACGATCATTCTGACATTGATTCTCGTTCATTCTTTCATTGTTGTAATATATTGATAGTAATAAAGGAGGCGATTATGTGAGGGATGAAGATTAGGCGAGAGGGGCAGGGATCTGACATTGCTCGAATCTTGTGTTCCTCTTCTTCTTCATCTTCCTCCTCCTCCTCTTCCTTCTGCTTTCTTTCTTTCTATCTTCTTCTTCTTCTTCTTCTTCTTCTTCTTCTTCTTCTTCTTCTTCTTTCCTCTCATCCCCTAATCCGATTCCACTTCTTCTGGAGTTGCAATGATTGGCATCGTCTCAAAGTTGAGTCTTGCTTCATGAAGTGGACAGGATCATAGCATATTGGATAACAGATGAGGCGTTTCAATTTTGAACACACAAACATGCTTGGAGAAGCTCCTCTTGTAACTATGGAATTTATGCCCTGCTGCTCTGGTGATCTAATTTTAAGTTTAGCAAACTGTAAGTCATTGTCCCAAATCCCCCTAGTGGGGTTGCCTTGTATGCCACACACTGCACACAGTCTTATTTTCTGTGGGTGTACTGGAATGCCACCTGGACGTGGTGGCTCTTGCTATGCTGGAAGATGACGATGATGGTGGGGATGAGTCTGCAAGGTCTGGAGCATGACACCATTGAACACACACACACACACACACACACACACACACACACACACACACACACACACACACACACACACACACACATTCCGGTCTTGCTAGCTCTCTATTCTTGCAGATTTGAGCGGTTAGGACTGTGCTTGTACTAGCAAGCTATTCTTTTCTGTGGTTGGATATAGATCATACATGGCCGAATTCTTTGCCCTGCTTTAGAGCATGGGCTGTTTTGTCGATGAAGGGTGGCGACAATGGTTTTTGGGGGTGGGAATGTATGTTTGGAGTTCTGACCACAATATCTTCACGAGGAGGCTTAGAGAGTGTTTGTTGTGGGTGTCATTTCCATAGGCTGCTCTTTTGGAGCACTTGGAAGATGGAGTAGCTTCTAGGGTGTTTTAAGCGGTGGTGCTCTTGGTGTCACGTGAAGATTTTGTGGAGTTTGGAATCATGGTACTCTATACACTCCAGAGGCTAAATCATGAATGGGGGATGTATAGCCATGGAGTGATAGAGATGGTGCTGACGTGAGCGGGTCGTTTGGGATGAATAGCAGTGCCAGTGCCGCTGTGCTTGTGTAATTAATTTTGTGGTTTCTCTCCAAGTCTTTTTGAACCATTGGTGGTGGGGTCGGTGATTTCTTGCTGGTAGAAACTTCTGTGCTAGGTATGTTGCCTTTTTGCCCTCCATCCTTTTATGGACTATAAAATATATGTGCGGGCACCTGGCGCTTAGCCACACAAACATGGCCAACCTTGCATCTCTTACTATCTTGCGTATCTATATTTCTTTGGTTCTATTGATGATTTTGATGAGTCGTGGATATAATGAGAGAGATAATTCGGGGTTTTAAAAACACACACACACGTTGTATGCTGAGCAGCCGTTGACAGTGCAAGGGATATATTTAAACCTTTAGTTGGAATAACCAAATAGCCAGATATCCAAAAAGTCGTGGTGGGGTGTAGCCAAACAGCCAATAGCCAAATAGCCCACATATCTGAAAAGTCAAACAACCAGGACGGGATGGACCGCTCCTCTGGGTGTGACATTGTTTGCAGTGATAATGCGTATTTGTTGTACAAAAGCTTTTGTTGTAAGTATTGCTGTACTGCCAGGTTGCAGGAACGAAATGTTGCGAGCGGCCACAAGACGAAAGTGGTGTTTTTTGGGCAAGGTTATAGGGGATTGTGTGGGCGAAGGAAGAGGTGGCAAAGGACAGATCTTGACGGCGTATGGATGCAGCGACTGGTCTCCCCGAGGAGTGATGTTCATATGGTTTCCCACCTGGCTCCCCCTACCCTGCCCCTCTTGGTTGCTTATGTGAAAGGGGGAAAATCCTGCCCATTATGTTTTATCTTTGTGAGCTTTGCATGCCTGTAATAAGCAACTGGATTGACATTCCCTAGAAAAGATGGGGCAATTGGCTTTCTCAAGGTTGAAGCACCTGTGTTGAGGCACTCTGGCCTCAGATGGTAAGGGGATAAACTCAGCATACTGAGAGAAACGGTCAATGCAAACCATTACCTGTCTCATCCCACGAGGGGTGGTTTTTCCAAGGTCAGTAAAGTCAATGGATACAGACTCGGATGGACCATTAGGGATGGGTAAAGGTTTGAGCAGTCCCATAGGAGGACGCCTGAGGACCTCGTTCTTTTGACACAACTCACAGGTCTCAAAGCACTGCAGTACATCCTCTTTCATCTTGAACCAGTAGAATTAGGGTTGTGTAGGTCTTCAAAAAACCCAAAATGCCCACGAGCATAATGACTCTCTGAAATTGGATCAGTGATGATCTTGTGGTCATTAGGGATGCACAAACGTTCCTCTCCCTCACTGATTGTGTACAGGTGGTTTGAAGTCAGAGCATATCCAGAATTGGGGTCTGTTTGCATATTCCTAACGATAGTGCCGAAGACAGGGTCATGAGGCAACATGTCTGCAATGGCCTGCCTGGTAGAACCCCAAAGGTGTCAGGCCTGCGAGAAAGCGCATGAGCGACTTTGTTATAGCATCCCTTCTTATGTTTCAGCTCAAAGTCAAAGACGTGAATGAACTGAATATATCTCGCCAACTTGTCATTCAACTCCCCCTGGATTTTCATCCATTGCAAGATTGAGTGATCGGAATAGATCTTGAAGTGTCTTCCCAGCAAGAAGTGTTCCACTGTTTGAGAGCACCAATAAATGCGCTCTTACTCATGAATTCTACCTGCCTCAGGCCAGTCCCATCGTCTTGCTGAAGAGAAATACCAACACCATACCGACTTGTATCTGTGGTCAACACAAATGGCAAGGTAGGGTCAGGAAGTTTCAGCGCAGGTGCTTGGGTAAGGGCTTTCTTCAGTCCGGAGAAAGCCAACTGACATGTCGGTGCCTATCTGAAAGGGACATCCTGAGCCAGCAGGTTAGTCAAGGGGGTGACTATTGTAGAGAAGTTCTTGATGAACTTCCTATAGTAGGAGGCCAGACTCATGAATGACCTGCTGGCTAAGGCTGTTCCTTTCAGATGGACACCGACATGTCAGTTGGCTTTCTCCAGACTGAAGAAAGCCCTTACCGAAGCACCTGTGCTTAAGCTGCCTGACCCAACCTTGCCGTTTGTCTTGACCATCTCTGGAAAACCCTGACCCTACCTTGCCATTTGTGTTGACCACAGATTGGAACCATCCCCCCCAACTCCAGCATTATCACTCAATGAAGTCTATCTAGAACTGTTTGTTTGCTGCAAGAACTTTCTTGTGTGCTGTTTTCAGCAAACAGCATCATCGCAAGCTGTATGCTGCGTCTTTATCTGCTGCTGCAAGCAAACAAAAGTACATCTGCACACAGAGGTACATCATCTGCACACAGAGGTACATCATCTGCACACAGAGGTACATCCATCACTTCCTCTACTACTTTGTTTGATGCAAGGCAGGTACAACATGGCAAGGTAACACACAATCGAGTCCATGCTGGGCACAGAGTATGTCTGACACATACTGCAGTGCCTGCATTAAAGACAACAATGCAAGGAGGTTCTCTCAATACTTCAACTGTCTTTTTTTTCCCCCTCACTGAATGGTTGACTACAGGTATGCTTTGCGCATGGCGGAGTTGCACGGAATATCGGTGAATGCATTTCCTTGCTCGGTGTTACTCCCTTCCTGATAAGCGTTGTTGGCGATGATCCAGCAGGTCTGTGCGGTGATAGACACCTTCAACAGGCCCTCACCTCAAGATCCACCTTCTCCTTTTTTCTTCTTCTTTTGCCTCTATGTCTGCCTATTCATGGAAGTTAACCTCATGTGATGTCTTGCTGATGTTTTCGACCGTCCCTGCATAAATCTAATCTGAGTCTTCTGAATCTATTTGTAATTTTATAGTAGTCATACGTACTCTCTTTGGTAAACAATGGCCTCCTTGACCAAGATTGCATCATACCAACGAGTTCAGCTCAGTTGGTACACCCCTGAACCGTTGAAATACAGACCCAAGTTCGAATCCAAATACAATCAGATGACTAGAAGTTCCAGAACAATATAATTCTGAAGTACCTTGGGCCGGTCAGTTTCAATGATGATATCTCAAGGGCGTCGACCCATTATGTGAGGATTGAGCCCCATATTCATGTTCCTTGCAATTATAAAAAAAAAAAAGAAAAAAGATTGCATCATCTAACATGATACACGTTATTTCCTTCTATGATTTTCATTTCATTTCATTTCCGTTGATTTACTTCGGTAATGCGGTCCTGTGAACCACAACTCAGATGTTCAACTGATCAGAACAGATCATATATTCTGTCTGACCTTAGCCAAAGGCCGAGAAAGGTACACTGTACTATGTAGTATGTAGTATGTACCCTTTTTTTCTTGACATGTTAAAAAGAAAAGTATTGTTTGTGCCCAAAGCAAAGGCCACATTTGGAGCGCAGGAACACACATATAGGACTGACACTGGATATACTGAAACTGTTTGTCACTGTTCTTCTCTCTGCGGTTGGGATATGCAGGGGACACTCTGGTATCGTACTGGGAGTCCTGTGGTCTAAGCACAAGAGGTGAGCACTATTTCAAAAAATGTGGTTTAAACTTTAAACTTTCAACTCATGACTGTGGTTTGACACTGTGACTTATGGCAATTGATAGCTCGGATTCCTGTGGTCTAAGCACAAGTGGTGATCACATTTTATTAAAAGAAAAAAAAAAGGGCGGTTTTAACTCTTGATTGTAGTTCAAACTTGTGTGTGATTTATACCAATTGACAGTCTTATGGATTTACATGATGTATAATTCATTCAACAGCCTGGTTTTTATTTTCATTCTATTGTGTTGATATGATCCCTTTTTATCTTTTTTATAAAAGGAGGTAGGCCCTCTCCTTAAGATTATTGTATTTACTATTTATCTGACTCCAAGAGGATTCGAACTCCTGCTCTGCGTACTAACAGTTACTGCAGCAATGGGTTCATAAAATGCTCCCACTAAAGTGTTTAGTAGCATTTCACAGAGTATCATCTGGTATCGTCCAAATTGAAGCTATATACCACATCATAGAGAAGATCGAGGTGGTAATGATGAGGACTCTGCCCATTAGTGAGGAGAGTTTTGCCCCATTTTCCTATTCTGTTGATATGGTTGGCTAGCAAATTCTGAGCCATCTGTGGGAAGGGGCCATCCCTTGTGACCTGGATGCCCAGGTATCTAGTCAGTCGCTTCGGTCTCTCCCATGCCATCTGACTCTCCCGCCTGTGCAATCGCAAGGTTTCCTCGTCTGACAGCCACCATCCAACTGTCTTTTCCCAGTTTATCTTCATTTCCGATGCTAGTTTGAGCCTTCCATAGCTTGGACCAATGTGCCAAGAGATGAGTCTGAAGCTGGAATCAGAACCGTTAGATCATCTGCAAACATGATGACTGTAGGGAATTTTATGTGATGAGCATTGTCAGCATTGACTTCCGGTAATCTTTCAATTGGGGGGATATCTGCAAAGAAAGGACGCTATGGCCTCCATTACAAAAAGAAAGATTGGAGGAGCCAGTGGATCACCCTGTCTCATGGAACAGGTAATGGGGTAGCTCTTTGAAATCAACCCGTTGATCTGCACGCATCCTACCGCGGCGGGAGAAGAGGACAAAAAACGAGGGGCTGTCACAAACTGTTTCGTCGGAGTTTCACCGACTCATTAGGAGGCTGAATATAGTCAATATAAAATTTAATTTGGTCTCATCGTGCTTGACGATTGCCGATTCTTGCAGGGATCTTGCGGGTCAAAGGGAAGTCAACGCCTGTTGTGTCAGCTTTGCTTGACAAGGGAGGAGAGATAACTGCAGCCGTTGCTGACATCAGCACAGTGGTTAGTTGTATAAGACTCGTTACATCCCCAATCGATGGGCCGGGCTTGTGATAACAGTAGCAATATCATGTACAAGGCTGTCTTGTCCAGTCGTTTTGGGACTTTGTCTTTTTCTCCCTTCGGCACCTTCGACACCACCAGACAAAAGCCTTAAACTACCAGTTCACCTTCAACCATGTTGACAAAGCTATAGCTTCCAAGGCTCACAACCCTGCAACTGAGCTTTTCAAAGTGGCCTGCCGCTTTCACTGCCGACCCGGGTTCAAACCAAAATGCTGTTACCCGGACTTACCGCGTAAACCGGTAACAGCAGTACTCTGCTTGGGGTGAACTGGCTGTTTAAGACTTGAGGTGAACATGATTCTCACATGAACCGGGCCTTACTATTTTTAACAATCAGCCTGAACTATGCTGGCCGATGTGCATGACCATGATGGACTGACCTCCCTCAGAAGAGGAGGTCCTTGGATTCCTAAAGCAATGCAGTTTGGTCCAGAAAAAAAAAAAAAAAGTCGAAAGAAGACTAGAAAAGGAGCGCTGGTTGTGTCCTTCCGGACATCGGTTGACATTGGAATGATGTGGAGAACATCAACATGGCACCTGGGCAGGGATGACACACACAAATCGAGAAGTGGTCCAAATTACAAAAGGAGAGAAAGAAGTGCTGGTTGTCCCTGCACCCAATTTACAGTCTTTGACTCTTTGTACAGGTGAATTTACTCCCATCTTCTGGGACGGACACCCTGAGGAACCCCCTACCTGGTGGTGAAACCCCTTAGCTAACTTACCGCAAGGGGGATGAGGTCAAAAAGGGGGCCAGAGTCCCACCTCTGGGCCCATAAATCTTAGTTCCAGTCGTTCTCTTACTTATTAGAGCCCCGGGGGCCTTCCCAGGCCCAAGGACTTCACCTATATATTGGGAAACACTGTGGCTGCTGTGGGATATAAGTACTGTACCAGTCTTTCGAGAGAGCCTTATGGGCCTCCTTAGGCTCAACGACCTTAGGATTTTTGTGAGGTAACCGTGGGCTCGAGCCGAAAAAGCACCACCTCCAATAACTGTGATAAAAACTAGGAGCGGCACATTTTATTCACTCGAAAGAGACCGTTCCATTGCGTCTCTTATTGGAACCTTGTGGTTTTGGAGGTGCTACAATTTCGAGACCCATTTTTTTGATTCTGATGAACAGGTGGCATGAATGCCAGCCCCCTTATTTTATTCTGAGACACATAACTTAGCAGATCCACACTCCCCTACCATGATATAAGCATCACCGGAGGATGTCAGCGAAAAAAAAACAAGCCTTGATTTAACTACCCTTTCATGATGTTCAGGCCCAGAAAAGCTTACCTCACTTTACTCCAAGAACCCTTCGACAGGTTCTCAACGCCCACAATTTTACCTGAATGCTTGGATCTATCCATCCGTTCATCAATTCACCTATTTTTAATATTTATTAACCCATTTCCCTAAGGGTTCTCTGTCTGTTGACGTAACCCCCTGTCTGATGCCTGATCTCTGAATATAGTTGAAAACAATGAAAAGTTGATTCCTTTTTTTTCTTTTCTTTTTTCTTAACTGATCAGAACAGATACTACTGTAATGACCCGCTAAAACACAGACTGAGAACACTGCTGATTTCTGGGTTTTGCTGCTGGAATGTATGTGTTGCTGAGATTCCCGCGTTGTGCTGAGTTTTCTAAGTCTGCGTGTGTGTGTGTGTGTGTGTGTGTGTGTGTGTGTGTGTGTGTGTGTGTGTGTGTGTGTGTGTGCCTGTCTGAGTGCACATCTGCCTGAGTGTGTGTGAGGCCCGACAGGGCACTTGTGTGTTGTGAGGCTTGTGGGCCCGGTACTTACCTGTGGCCATGACTTTGAGGGTTGCGGCAGGGAAAACACTTGAGTAGCGGGGAGTAGGCCCGAATCACTTAGGGCATCGCTGGAAAAACACTCAAGTAGCAGGTAGGCCTGTACCACTCAAGTAGCAGTAGATGTGTCGGGAACTGAAGGCCGAGCAGAAGAAGACAAAAAGTTGGCATTTTTAGAGGCCCAGTAGCGGTAGGCTAGAGGTAGGCGGGTACCAGTCCAAGTAGCCTGACTCTAGGGCCTGTGCGGACGATATCAGAGCCTGCAATGATGTTTCCCTCTGAAAGGGAGGAGGTACCGGTTGCTTGGAGGCCGTGCGGCTTGGAAGTCACCGCCCAAGAGGCAAGTAGGCCGTTATATCTCCAGGTCGAGCGCTGGGCTCTACCTCATTTGTGGTCTAGGCCTGTGTGAGGAAGGAGAAGAGGGAGGCCATGGCTATGGTGGACCTCTTGTTGTGCTGGTAGTAAGAGGGAACTTCGGATATTGATTCTGGTTCAACCACTCATTGTCATTATTATTATTTGGGAGGAGAATAAGATTGGTGGAGACAAGGAGGAGAGGAAAGTGGAGAGAGAAGGGGGATTTGTCATTGGTCTTGCTGGTGTACATTTTCTTCTTCTTCTTCTTCCTTCTTCTTTGGTCTCTATCTCTTTGCGAGTGCTTTCATTTCTTTTGCAATTGGGTGGCATTGTCTTTCCGTGTGAATTTGCACTTCGGAAATAGCCAGGATCGTAACACCACTTGATCTTAGCCATTCAATCCAGTGCAGAAAAGTTAAAGAAAGGGGAACAGTGGAACGCGCTCCCATGAGAGAGAGATTCATACTGCCTTTGTACCTCGCACATGAAAACCAGCTCTTGGATCCGTCTACCCTTGGGTCTATCCACAAAGCTGCATGGGATTGAACCATACTTGCGGCGCACTTCTGCGGTGCGCTGTGCGATGCGCGTGTGCCATGCGCCGTGCGCAAATTGGCGATGCGCTGATTTTTTTGATTTTTTTTTTTGTAGGGATGTGTGTGTATACACACACACACACACACGCACACACGCACACACGCACACACACACACACACACACACAC
>BFEA01000300.1:1283085-1301633 GCA_003427395.1 Chara braunii | reverse complement strand
GCACACACACACACACACACACACACACGCACCTCAGTTCGGTTCGGTCTTTTCCCCTCCTCTTCCCCTTCTTCCTCCTCTTCCCCTCCACTTCCCGTTCTCCCTCCCCGCCCTTTGCTCCAACTCCACCCTCTGCCCCTTTCCTTTCTCCCCCCTCTTGTGCACCACTAGTAATGCATACCAATGAGCATAATTGAGAGAACAAAGCTGAAGATCTGAGGGAAAATCAACAGGAATGTACCTCCCCCTTTACTCTGCCCCCTTTCATAGCATGATAGTGGGTCGTTATGGCACTCGGGGATGTGGGCAGTGCACGCTCAACCAAAAGGGGAGCTGCAAGAACAATGTCAAGAGTAACCCAAAGAAAGCCGAAGTAAAGATAGTCAAGACAGGGATATAAATTCATATGATGGATCTATTGTGTTTCATGTTGCTGGCTATAGAGGTAAAACTGTAAAATTGTTTTTGGATTGACTCATCTTCATCGTGCGTCACTGTCTGCAAAAATGGAAACTGCTTACATTTTGGATCCACTCATCTGGGTGGAACAGCGGCTGTTCTGGTGATAATATACAACACACACACACACACATACACACACACACACACACCTCCCCCCCTTGCAGGACGTTCTCCTTGACATAAACCTTGTACACAGAGCTCCAGGTGATGATCGGACACTCCTTCCTAACAGAATAGCAAGTCCTGCTGTGCCCGGCTTCTAGGGCGGTTGCCCAGAGCACACTCACAGGTGGAGGCATTCTGTGTACTAGCCGAGTCATCGCTTAGGAGACTTTGTGGCGAGTGCCTCCTGCAAGGGACGTTGGCAGCCTCCCTGTGCTGAGCCGACGGGCCTAAAACCCTGGACCGAGGCTTTACCCTTATGCTACACTCCCTCTTTCTACTTTTTGAAAATAATTTCCTGATTTTGAAAAATACCATACCTATGATGTCGACGATACAAGGCGAGAATCAGGAAAGGGACTTGAACGGGGATTCCCATGCTAGTGGCGCAGCACGAATCACACACCCTACTCATGATCCTCTCTATGGTAACTCCCCTTGCTCTTCCTCTCATCACCGCTATGCACGACAATGTAATACAGTTGATTGGGTTGCACATCATACTACTAACAAATACATACGAATGAGCATCATTAAGAGTATAGACGATATGAAGATCAGAAATGAAATGAACGGAAGTATGAAGATGAAGGATGGACACAAAGGCTGTATAAGCTGAAGATCTGAAATGAAATGGACAGGAGTATGAAGCTCTGAAGAGATGCACAGGAGCATACCTTCCCTTTTACTCTGCCTCAGTGCCTCCTGAAATAACGTGCAAGTGGGCCGTGGAGGCACACGGGGATGTGGGCAGCTGCCGCTCAACCACAATCAACGTGGGCAGCCTTGCGCGTAAGAGGCACAGTAAAAGGGGAGCTGCAAGAACAGTAAAAGGGGTACCCCAAGAACAACCAAAAAACTGTCTAATTATGAAATTGCTTTAATATGTTGGACATCTCAAATGTTCTCGTTGTCTGCAATAGGATAAAGACTGCTTTGATTCTGAATCTATTCACCTGGGTGGAATTGGGGCTGTTGTGGGGAAAATCTAACACACACACACACACACACACACACACACACACACACACACACANACACACACACACACACACACACACACACACACACACACACACACACACACACACACACACACACACACATTTTTTTATTTTTTTTTGGCCTGGCCGGGCAAGTGACCCCGGGCCACTCTGGTAGCCTAGGTTTTATGTCTGTATTTTTCCCTCTTGTTGTCTTCTTCCCTCTGATTTTACTTGCCCAACTGAGCACTGTTGCTGGTGTTGCCTTGCGCTTCGCTGCTCCGCTGCCTTGCTGCTTATCCGATGGTCGTGCCTTTCATGTTTTTTGATTGCGTGCCTTGTAGTTCGGTTGCGTTGTTGGTGTTGCCTTGTGCTCCACTGCATGGTTGACGTGCTGCTCAACCGCTAGCCTTGTCGTTCCCTGCTGTGTGGTTGCCCTGTTGGTGTTGCCTTGTGATTCACTGCGTGGTTGCCACACTGCTTGTCCTGCGTGTCGTGCCGTTCCTTGCAGTCGTTTTTGGCGTGGTGCAGCCGTGTTGCCTCTACTGCGTTGCCTGGTGCTCTGCAGGGTTGTTGCCCGCTGCTGTGTTCTGTTTGGGGGACAGTCTGCCTTCAACATGGGTCAAAAAGTTCATGATCCAAACCATCCAATACGAAGACTCCACAGATTGTCGAGGGTTCAGCCTCCTGATGAGTCGGTGCAACTCCGACGAAACAGTCTGTCATCATCAGTTTTTATTTTGTTTTATTTTATTCGCTCTCTGCTTTTTCAACTTGGCACTCTGTGCCTGTTCCCTTGTTGCCTTGTGCTGCTTGTCTGCCCACCACCCCCCCCATGTCATCCACTCTGTGTCGTGCAACCGCTCGTTGTCAAATGCCTTGTTGCTTGTTGTCATTCGCCTCACCGTGTCTTGCTTTTGTGGCCTTTGCATGACATTCCATGGGTATCTGTGATGAACACAGGAGAACACCTCCTGCTGGGTACTATGCCAATGACGATGGCTTTGCCATCAATGCTAACCCTTCTCCCCCCCTCTCTTGCCTTCTTCACTATCCATCTCGTGTGTTCTTTCTTCGAGGGACCCACTATATTCCTTTGGTCTTGTCTGTAGTGATTGTTGGTTTGTGGCATTAGTCAATCCTACGGATGGGTAGTGCAGTGCAAACACCATGTGAATGGATCTATGTGGAGGTTCCTGTTTTTTTGGGGTTGCTATGGTTGCTGATGCATTTCTTACACACACACACACACACACACACACACACACACACACACACACACACACACACACACAAGGGGAAGTTGTGGTGATATTTTATAACGCACACACAGTGTCACACACACACACACACACACACACACACACACACAAGGGGAAGTTGTGGTGATATTTTATAACACACACACAGTGTCACACACACACACACCCATACCCCCCCCGCCCCCCCCAACAGACACAGTCATTTTGCTTAGTTGTTCGCTCCTGTGCTTTTGCGTTCTTTCTTTCCTCCCTTCTCCTTTATCTTTGGCACTGCTGGCTGGCCTTTGACCAGCTGACCAAAGTCAAGTGTCTGGATTACAGATTTTCTAACTATAGTTTGCTGCCATGAGAAGAAGAGGGGATACTGTTAGATGAACAGTGCAGATGAGGATTGGAAAACGAAGGTGAAAATAACTTGGCGAATGCCTGAGGCTCTGATGCCACAGACTGGTGATCTAGTCGACCTGAAAAGTTTTGCAAGGATGTGAAGGGCTAAGACTAATTTGTTCGTTTTTTTCTCTTTGGACGGATGGTCTGCAACAGCCTTCAGGTATCATCATTGAATTGACTGGCCCCAGGTAGTTCCAGGTTTAGTTTACTTATCTGAATCAGGCTTCGAACTAAGGGCTGTTTGTCAAAAGCTAATGAGTATTCCGTTCAGCCACATGGGCTGGGTTGTGTGTAACAAAGTTGAGTTCTCGGGGAATCCAAACTGGAGGAATCGGAAAGAAAAAAGAAAGCCATAGGGTAGATAGGAACCGAACTCTCACGGCATTCTAATTGTTATGTTGGCCACTAGCCCGCTCAAGCCTGCTGTTGCTGAGTGTACATACACTATTAAATGATCAAATTGAAGAATAGTTCAGGCGACGGGATATTTACGAGATTGTGTGACACCAGAGAGTCATCAAAAGTGGGCCACCAAGTCCTTTGGGGCATCCGTTAAAAGTGAAATGATGCCTGTGCAAGGATGGCACGCTTAAAATCGAGAAACGGTCCCAAAAAAGAAAAAAAAGAAGAGGACCACAGGTTGATCAATCCACAAGGACAGCCCAACCTGATCAAGTACCATATTAAGCCTTTGAGCGCAGTTTAATGCTGGGTATTTTGTTTGTTGTGTACCAAATGACAACAGAGGCTGCAAGACACGTTCTATCGACATCAAAGAGGCTCACTGCTGCATGAGGAAGGTACGCCAAACATCACCTGCCTCAAGGCTTTCCTGTGATCTTATATTTGGTTGCACAGTCATCTTAGTCACTTGTCCTGCATGGTAACTTCATCAACGTGGCGAGCCTTGTACGTGAGAGGCACGGTGAAAGGGGAGTCAAAAGATGAATGAGAACAATGAATGTTTTCACTGTGCCCTTCATGTTTGTCCTGTTTTTTTAACTTTTTTTTTTTTTTTTTTTCCGTTTGTTTCGCAAAGATTGCGCTCTTTTAGTTCATAGTTATGTGATGTATACAACTTAGTGTGAGTTAGGTTTCATAAGGATAAGCTAGCTCAAACTCAATTAAGCGCAAGCCAACTTTGCATGGTATATACAATTTAGTGTGAGTTAGGTTTCATAAGGAGAAGCCAGCTCAATTGAAAACTCAATTGAAAACTCAGTTAAGTGCACGTCAACTTTGGAGACATTGATTACTCCACAGGCTGTTGTCAAATCTCCACCAATGGGGCCTCTGTTTTACTTATGCTTTTTCTTTCTTGACAGGAGAATCATACTGGTATACAGGCCCTGAAAACTTTAGAGAGTTGAAGTTGACAGGTCAAATCTCCACCATACGGCCGTGTAGACTTTGATGTTTTTTCTTTGTTAAATCACCAGTACTTCGTAAAGTTGTGCCCGTTAACGTGCCACGATTTTAGGAAACGTAGGGGCCACTACAGGAGCGCCCAAATTCATCCCACTAGAAACGTTTCTACTATATTTTTTTCTGCGGCCGATAGCTGGGCCAAGTACTGGTGGTTTAACAGGAGAATCATACTGGCAATATTAAAAAGAACAAAGTCCCTCAACCCTTCGGTTCCATTTCTCTTCTAGTTTTCAGAAACTCATGCTGCCAGTATAATTCCGGGTAGAATTGTGAGCTAGATGTGCGGATTCACTTAGCTGCTGCTGTGAGGTCCCTGGCCTCGAATTTCGATATATTAATAAAATTCCTTGTTAAACCACCACTACCTTTCCCATATGTCGGCCGCGGGCATCTACTAACCTACTCCTGAAAAATAGCCGCCATGCCGTCGTCGATATTTTTCATCGACGGCGCGTGGCGGCCGAATTTGAATTTGAGGCCCGCGGCCCCACTAACGAGAAAGGTAGTGGTGGTTAAAAAAAAAAAAGAAGGATTATGTGAAGAAAAGAAAAGAAAAAAAAATCAAGGTTTGATAAACTTGAGTCTCGAAATGAAAATAATCCATTGGACTTCCTGCGGCCTCCTGCGGCCCCCTGCGGCACAATTCGGGTTCACCAGCAGAGATAGATGACTTGCCCCCTGGCTGGTGGTGGTAGGTTGATTGCGGCCTTCCATCATGTGCCAGGGGTTAGGAGTCGGGGTACTGCTCCCCGCACAGAGCAGAGTTGAGGCTCAACTCGAAAAAGGGACAGGCCCAGCTTAGGTGCATCGAAAAACTGGATGCATAGGTAGGTGGTGGGAGATATAACGAGAGAAGAATATATGGAAGTTAAAAAAAAAAAGAAAAAAAGTTTGGGAAACTTTGCCTAAACCAACACCACCTCGCACACTCTTCCGGAAAATGTGAAAACTGGCAGTTTTCCCATTTTACCCAAAGTTTTCGCGGGTCGGCGGAGGCTCGGCAAGAAGGGCCTTCTTGTGGGCCCACATGAAACACAAAAAGGGGGAAAAAAAGACGACATTCACCCGCCAGGAAGCCAGGAAAGATATCGGGAAAGGCCATGAAGGACGTACTGCTCACATCAAAACTGGCAACGATGTAAATAAGCAATCTTGTGGGTACTTCTTTGTCGCTTGTGTTTTGTTATCATCCTGGCTATTTCCAAAGTGCAGATTCACAAGGAAAGACAATGTCACCCAATTGCAAAAGAAATGAAAGCACTTGCAAAGAGATAGGGACCAAAGAAGAAGAAAGAAGAAGAAGAAGTACACCAGCAAGACCAATGACAAATCCCCCTTCTCTCTCCACTCTCCTCCTCCTCCTCGTCTCGACCAATCTTTTTCTTCTCCCAATAATAATAATAGCAACAAGTGGTATGAGATAGCTGAATTTTCGGGATTCGTAAATCTGTTTTTCTTTTATTTTTCTGATAAGGGGTTGAAAGTTACAGCCCCTTACTGTTTAGTGCACCTGGACATTTTCCCCAAAGCAGATACGTCCAGGTAAGGGTTGTATTTAGCCATTTTCAAAATGGCTCTTGAATTATCAGCCCTCCCCCCTTCATGAATGGGAGCCTAACCGTTACCTCGGGCAGCCCGTGCCAGAGGTTGCACCTCATTGGGACAATTGTCCTCCCAAGGATGTACGGATTAGAAATGCAATAACCCACTCAAATATGCCTATGTCGTCGGCCAAGGGGTCCCCCCGCAGGCCACAGTTCGGCCTCAAGGCCCTGCGTCCAACTGTGGGAAACAAAGCCCCTGAAACGAGGCTTCAGAAGCCCTACGCCCCAACAGTTGACCGAAGTTAACTGCAGCTCGGGATATTGAGGCTCACGAGTCAAAGTCTTCACAGACCCTGTCCAGGCCACCGATCAGACACGCACACTTGGTTGTACGCAGGTATCCAGGCAGCATTTGGTCCAGGTGGAAGTCTGTAACTGTACGCGATCCAGGCCGTCGGCTCTGAGTCAATCTGAGCCTTTGTATATGAGAGACCAAAGGCTCGTCAATGGCGTCAACATTATTTATTGACCCAGCCCCTGGGGGTCAACATTCAGTCTTGCACTTGCTGCTTGACACTGGCACGACGCTGGCTTGACGCTGGCACTACGCTGGCTTGACGCTGGCCTGACGCTGGCTTGACGCTGGCAGGACGCTGGCATTACGCTGGCACTATGCTACGACGATGTGAGACTGCTGCATTGCGTCTGGCGCCCCTCTGTTTCTAGGCGCCAACTGTCTTCTTGGTTGCTGACGTGGCACTTGCCACGCTGTCTTCGACATTGCGGACGTGGCGCATGCCACATTGTCTTCGACTCAGATTGGGGGTTCGACAAGGAGGGAGACCAGGAACTGTGGGATTGATTGAGTGAGGGAGAGAGGGAAACTTACCTGTTGATGTTGTCGACATTGCGCGCTGCAGTGACGTCTTCATGGGAGATTTTTGCCTACGTGGCACCATGCTGTGATCAGATCTTGTCATACTCGTTTCTGGATACTGTTTGCCGACGTGGACGTTGGGGAGATGCCCAGAGGAGTGGGGATTGAGGGAGATCTATCTACAAGGCATTGATGGATACTTTCTCTCCCACCCTCTTAAGTCTATTCTCCTTCCTATAAGCTTCGTCCTATGGTTACGAGAAATTGTACAACAGATCACATTTCATGATTATTGGAGACATTTATCAGCACTGAGATATCTTTTATTTCGACACCTGATGAGTTTCTCTCCTGACTGGGTTCATTACAGAAAGGAAAATACAAAAAGAAATAGTAAAAAATGCAACCCCCAAAACTGTGAAGGGCCTGGCCTTTATTCAGGCCAGGTTTGTGCTGTTAAAGCTAACAACACCTCTACCTTGAGCTCTGCCACCCCCTGAAAACCGGGGAGGCAGTTGGCAGTTTGGGAGAGGTAGGTCCTCCTTTTTCCCACTCCCGTTCTCTGGCCTTTATTCCTGCCAGGTTCGTGCTGTTAAAGCTAACAACACCTCTACCTTGTGCTCTGCCACCCCCTGAAAACCGGGGAGGCAGTTGGCAGTTTAGGAGGGGTAGGTCCTCCTTTTTCCCAACTCCCGTTCCCTCTCTCACCCTTCAACTTCCTTCTCCACTCTCACCCCTTCACGCAACATGATTCTGGCCGCAGGATTCACGATCCTGTGGCCTAGAATATTCAAATATTGGTGAAGGGGCGTGGGTCGTGGTTCCACACAGCTACTAACTGAGGCTGGTGTAACCAGCTCGTTCGTTTTAAATTATTGTGCATCTTTTTCTTTTTTGTTGTTGTGAAACTCGTTTATCCTCCGAAAGGCTGCCCGTTGGTGCCCCTAGAAAAGGGCAACGGGTAACGACAAACAGCCACTCAAGCTGTTTGAAAGTACACACCCAAGTTTGAACCCAGATACAGCTCGAGTGGCACACCTCGCCCCGCTACTCATCAAATGTGTAAAATGAGAATGAATCGTCCGCCAGAAAGATACACCACAATAGTTTCTTTTTATTTTCCTGTGGCCATTGCCATTCCCACTGCGCCTGGTATCGCCCACCTGCAGGTCGGGAGCAGCCCCCGTATGTTCTCTGGTGAACACGGTTCTGGCTGCTACGGGGTTCCGCATAGGACTATAATTAGGAGCAGTGGTAGGTAGGTAGTGTGAGGTGAAATTGAGAGAAGAATGTAGCTTACTTTTAAAAAAACGAAAAGAAAAAAAAAAAGAAAAAGAAGGGGCAACTCACCCCATGATCAGCAGAGTGCCCATCCCTGAAATCCCAAACCACCTCATATTGGTGACGTCATTGTTCGTAGATGATCTCACCGTGCTCATCCGAGCAGACGCAGATAGCATACATGCCCTCACACAGGTTATAGATCTCTTCTCACTGGCGGCAGATATGAAGATCATTTGGGGCGCCAAGTCAGAGGGATGGTGGCTCCACCCACAAGGAGAACCCCCCCCGCCAAGTGCCAACTGTAGCCTGGGTGCGAAAGGAAGAGGCCATCATAATTCTTGGGGTGAGACTCACTGCGGTTGGGCCCCCACCTGATCATTGGGATATGCTGGTGAATATGGCAATAGACCGACTGGCTAAATGGGATGGACTGCACACGTTGCTGGTAGGGTGGGCCTTGGCCATCATAATGCCATTTTGGCGGCCATCTGGTACAAATTGGTAGTCTGGCCACTAAAGCCACAACAATACACCAGACTTGAGAAAGCGCTTACGGTGTACCTCGGGAAAAAATATTTATTATGGAACGCTGAGATGTATACAGCGGGTGGCCTGGGATGTCCTCACGCAGCCAAGGGCCAGAGGGGGGTTGGGGATACTAGACCCGGAGAGGGAGAGTGAAGCGCTGATCTTCAAGGTTTTGGTCAGTCTGCTCGTAGGTAACGATATCCCCTGGGGTCCGCTGGCCTGCTGGTAGATAGCCGACCTGGCACCTGAGATGCCAGCGACCAAGAAACTGCATCCCTTCCGATGGCTAACCAATAAGTACTACCCTCCCCCTCTCAACAACGACAGGCGAACAACCCGCAACAGGCAGCCAAAGAAGACATACTCCTGGACCCTTTGTGGTTGTGCATGCTCAAAGTGTGGAGGAGGCGTGGCCTGCAGCAGAAACAATCTCCCAACAAATGGCAAGACATTTGGAGGCAGCCGCTGTTCGGCAACCCATGCATGCTACTCCCCATGGCTTACGTGGGCCAAAATGGGAGTTTTCACGGTGGGGGACCTATAGGACCCGGTGACAGCAGACTGGGCCACGACTGACCAACTGCAGCTGAGACTTAGCCCTCCCCCTGGCCTGGTGACTTGCCCTCCGAACAGGCCCCACCATGGTGCAAGACGACTGGGTGGTTAAGTACATGGACCTCCCCTACCTGCATGCCATATATAGGGTACACAACAGTGATGAAGGGCGATGCACACTACAAGCGTACGGGCCCCAGTTGCCAGGAGCCAGATTCTTCAAATTAACAAGGAATGAAAACATGGATAGAGGTAGGAATTCGCAAATTGAGCAGCTGGAAGGCCCTCAGGGAGTAGTGTCAGATCCCGAAGGGTTGTTGTCGGTAGCCAGTAGCTTCTACACTTCACTCTATAGGTGTAGAGAAGGGGACCAGGATCCAAGACAGGTAAAGGAAGTTCGGAATAAATTCCTAGCCTATCTGGACCGCACGGTGAATGGGGACCAGGCGGCGAGGCTAGACGCCCCGCTTTCGCAAGAAGAGCTGAGAGAGGCTTTAGATACAATGCCTCCAAACAAAACGTCGGGCAGAGACGAACTAACAAGGGAGTTCTGGCAGGAGTACTGGGAAATCCTGGGAGGGGAATACGAAGCCTTCTTGAACCAGGCATGGATCAACGAAGGCATGGGAACGGAATCATCAACAGGGGTAGTCACCTTATTGTACAAGAAGGGAAACCCCAGAGACATTAGAAACTACAGATCCATTACGCTCCTGACACTAACACACAAGATAGTGGCCAAAGCATTAGCGAACCGCTTGAGGAGGCTAACGGCCAACTGCTTCCACTTGGATCAAACAGGCTTTATCCCAGAGAGATTCATCCTGGACAACGTGATGACTCTATCGGAATCGGTGAGGTACATAGCGAACAAAAGAATGAACGCGGCCATCCTCTTCTTTGATTTCGAGAAAGCATATGACCAGGTCAGCTGGCCTTTTCTACAGCAATGTATGGAGAAAATGGGAGTAGGTCCCAACTTTCGCAAGTGGGTGAGAGTATTATACAATGACTCACACGGCTAGGTACAAGTCAACGGATATCTTTCAGATAGATATAGAATGACTAGATCAGTGAGGCAAGGTGACTCATTAGCCGCCCCTATCTTCCTCTTTATCATGGAAGCCATAGCTTCATTCCTTAGGAAAGATCCTTCAATCGACCGTTTGATAGCAGAACTGGACTAGCAGGGGCGTATAATAGAACTACCCACCACGATACTATTCGCAGACGATCTCACAGTACTTATCAGGGCCACGGATTCCTCTTTTCAAGCACTCACAAAAGCGATGGAAGCGTTCCAGTTGGCATCGGAAATGAGGATTAACTGGCCCAAAATGATAGGATGGTGGCTCATATACGACCAGCAGCACCAGCAGCCC
This sequence comes from Chara braunii, assembly GCA_003427395.1. Classification (NCBI taxonomy): domain Eukaryota; kingdom Viridiplantae; phylum Streptophyta; class Charophyceae; order Charales; family Characeae; genus Chara; species Chara braunii. Next base: position 1,290,776 of record BFEA01000300.1, on the reverse strand, counting down.
CAACCCCCTGACCATGGGGGAATGGAGTGGCTACCTCCACACCAACCGTTGAGGTATCTGGGGATTAGGCTAGCGGACGAGGGCCCCCATCACTCCATGGCCCCTGATTAGATGACCAAAATGCTAGCTAAGCTGGACGCATGGTCTAACATTTATACCTCCCTGTACGGGAGAGCCTTGGTCCTCAATGCCTCCATCTTCTCCATGCTATGGTATGCGGGCACCCTGTGGTCACCCGTAGGACCAGCACTTCGAAGGCTCCGAAGGGTTGCAACAGCCTATCTGTGGACAGGGAACCCAACAAAGGGTAACTTCATTTCCAAGGTAGCCTGGAAACAGGTAACACAAACAAAGAATAGGGGGGGGCTGGGCATTCTGGATCCCGAGCAGCAGATTAAGGCACTCCAATCGAAATGGATTATCAAGCTGGTAACACAACCCCACTTGCGCTGGGTTCCCCTAGTATTGGAGCACATACGAGGGCTTGCGAAGTACTCAACTCCTCCAAATATGGAGGGCACCTTCTGGATATTCTGCAAAGGGTGGGCAAAAAGGGGTAGGACAAGGGAGCGGGGGGGTGAGGAGGGGACTTCCTTCCCATCATACTGGGCCCAGATTCTCAGGATATGGGAAGAGATATTCCCGGCTAGAGTACGGAAACCTAGATCCAAGGAGGAAGTCCTCAGGCAACCATTGTTCTGTAAGCCCTGGTTACAGGATTCCCAAGGGAAGCCGAGGACACTAACAGCAAGGGATACCAGATGGGGGAATTGGTTGGAACACGGGGTCTGGCAGATCAAGCACTTATGGTCCCAGAATGACAATAGATGGAAGACGGGGAGGGAACTGAGAGCCACGATGAAAGGTTGCCATAAGCTCACGGAGAATCTAAACGACGTTCTAATCTCCATTCCGCAGGAACGGACGCAGTTGTTGAGAGGGCTGTGCAAATGGGAGTGGGGTGATTTGGCGACCTGGCACATAAGTGCAGTTCCAGAGCAGGCCTTCCGGGTGCAGCAGGAAGTGGGCCCCGATAAACAGTGGCTGGATGCAGAGATGTTCGTAATTCGTAATCCGGGAATCACAGTGAGTCACCTGGATAAGGAATCCAAGACGGCAATCACAGTTAAGAAGTGCATGCTCAGGAAGATCAGGGTGGTAGAGGATGACGAATTTACAGTATTTGCACCCACGGTAGCCATCAAAGATTTGGAGTACGACCCGGCGGAATGGGCATGGAATATTAGGGGTGGAGAGACACGAGTGGCAACGAAGATCAACATTCTCCGCTATACAACGAGACTGGGTTATAGGCTGAGGAGAAGATCGACCCAACTGGATCTTCCCCTAGCCTTAAGATGGGAAAAGAGGGAGGGGATACCAAGAGACCAGGTGGGGAAGTTGCCCTGGTCGTCCCTTCACAGTATAAGATTGGAGGGGGAGAATAAGGGATAAGGGATACCAATTAAAGCGTCAGGGGAGGAAGCAGGGTTTAGGGTTTAGGGTTTTACAACACCTAAAAGGCAGAGAAAGGGGTTAAGGGGAACAGGGGGGAACACAGCTTTTGTGAAGGATTGGTAAAAAGAGGAAGGTAGGTTACACGGCAGCAAGGGAGGATCTCTTCCTAGGTTTAATAGAGATTTATGGCAGAGCTGTTAGGGCAGATCTGAGAGGGAAGAGAGACTCAAGGCAAGCTGACAGTCAATCCTCCACCAAGGGTGGAGTAATCGATGTCGTTCAAGGGTCCTCCGGCCGGACGGGAGGAAGCGTGTGTTCTTAATCTGTAATGTATTATGTTGTGACTTGCCGGTGGAATAGGAACCGGACTGACGGTCCCCAGAATAGAAGGAGTTGGGTTTATTAAAAAAAAAAAAAAACCTGGATAGTGAGGACAATTGGGGGGGGGTGATGCATGTCAGAGTGGTGGGGAGTCCGCAAGAGGGCTTCTTTGTATTTGAGCCCACGTTACCGGTCGCCAGGCTCCCCTTCGATCCAGGGGAATGGGAGTGGCCTGGACCTAAGCCCATGCATATATGGGATTATACTATCAAAGGAGGATATACGGCCTCGCGCACAACCCTGCCAGTGACCAAACTGTTTCCTGTAGATGGGAGCGAGACTCGCCCCTGGACCGTAGCCTGCCAACAAATCTGCCCTGGGCTAAGTACTCCAAAATCATGCCCACGAACCTTAGAGCACTTCAGTGGCAGATCCTTCATCGTTGTCTACCCACGCCTGATTGGCTTGTTTCCATAACAGACCTCGAGCAGAAAGGGCTTTTGTCTCCGATCTGCACTTTCTGCGGCAGGTCAACACGCTGACCCGGGCAACACTGGAACACTGCCTGCTGGCTTGCCCTATGGCTACCCAATTGTGGAAATGGTGGGACGCTGCCTTCCACTCCCTCATGGGGGTGCACATCCCGTGGGACCTGGGGCTCCTGCTGCTGGGCAAGAACCAACAGTTGCTGGCACAACAGTCCCCCTTCGCTACTAACCTATTCTCACATACAAAGCTGCATGTCCTGACGCTGGCCTGGAGAGCCAGATGTTCCTTTGAAAGAAGAGACCATCAATTTGGACTGCAGCAAGCCCAGCAAACGATTGAGGAGGTGATCAGGCCCCGTACACACGAAGCCTGGAAATCCTTTTTAAGTAGGAAAAGGACGTCATTGTGAAGGAGGCCATCCGAGAGGCCTATCGCCAGCTCTGGCAGGACCCTCACCACATCTTTTCTGAGCTTGACACCAGGCTCAGCATTCAGTGGAAGCCTTGGAGGAGGACAGAACCCTCGTGGCAACGAGGACCCTTCCACTGTTTCGACGTCCCATACCTTCACCCTAGCTTCGTTCTCATCTCATAACATAACATAACATAGTGCCTGACTGCTGCCCACCCACCCCTCCACTGCCGCCTGCCCCAAACACTTCCTCCCCAAAGCCTGGCAGACATTCTTGCCCCATGTGGTACTGCCCTTTCCTCCCGCTTCGCCCCTTCAGCACCCTCAGCACCCTCATCACCCTGTCCTGCCCCCCCTCCCCCCTCCTCTTCCCCACACCCGGCCCCTCTTCCCTCCCTCAATCACCCGGCGGAACTGGGAGGCCCGGCGAGTGGATGAAGCAGCAGCCACATGGGAATGCTGACCAATTGCAGATATAATCCAACAGAGTAAAACTGCTACAGGAAGGACGATCGACAATGCATCTGGCAGGCACACTGCACAAGTGGCACCATTGCCTAAAGACGCAAAGGTGACGGAATGCAATGGTTCTCCCTGCTGAGGATATAAAGACAACAGCAGCCACGACATGACAGGGTCCAGGCAGGGGAGCGATGGTGTACTGGTCTCGACTGCACAGCCTAACGATTAAAAGTCAGTGGCGATGGACCTGCTTAATGGTTAAATGTCAAGGGACGCTGGACCCGATTTCCAGCAGGTGCAGCTCCCCACCAATGGAACGGAGCCATCCAAATGGCGGCGTCGGTAGAGGGGGTGTCTGCTCTTACCAGCACCCCCCCACTCCCTGCAGCCGATGTTTCACCCAAAAAAAAAAAAAGGGGGCAGCACCTCTGTACCTCGTGGGGGAGGGGAGAATCTGAAAAAGCAAAGTAAAGAAAAAAAATTAAAACAAAACTTACGTGAACTGCCCCAGTTGTGTGGCACACCCACAAGCTGTTGAAATGCAAACCCAAGTTCGAGTCCAACTGGGATGGGAAGGGGCAGGCCAGTTTCCAAAATGAAGAGTCTCGCCCACTACCCACCTTGTGTGCAAATGGGAATGAATTATCTCCAAGAACATGGAAAGATACGCCGCCATAATTTTTGTCTTCTTTGCATGTGGGGAGTGGTGGAGCGTTACCCTGTCCTCGTGGTGCCCGTTTCTGTACCAAATAGAGGCGGGGAATCTAAATGACGATGGATCAGTGTCTGGTAACCAAGTATGAAGTCCTATTTGTGCAGATTTTCCTACCAACTCCAATGAAGAGTAAAATACGAAGAGCACAGTGCATGATTTCGGGTGACCCATTTCCGTACAGTCCCCTATGCCCTTGTTTTTTTTTCTGCCTCTTCCGTCGTTGCCTTGTGCTCCACCCATTCGACAGTCAATATTCAACTCGTCCACTATGGAGTTATGTGAGAACTGTCTTCAAGTTTCTGTGTGTGGTTTTCTCCTGGGGGGTCCTTGGTCGGAGTTGTCCTTTTTTTTTTTTTTTTTTTTTAATGAACCAATTGAGGTACCGGGGCCATTTACCCGGTTTCAGCTTTGAGAGTATCCTCCTCCAAGATCGTGAACAAGCTACTGGACTTCGGGATAGATGATGAACAGACTACGGATCTTTTTTTATGATCGCTAAACACCTCCTGAAATCCACTGCAATTTTTCGAATATTCGCGTATCTAAGGGATTTCCAACAGGTCATAACAAAGCTCGCTAAAACTGACTTATTCTCTGACAAACTCATCCAGGCCTCACGCCCCCTATCTGCTAGGTTACAGAGCAACGCGACTCCAGCTCCGGCCAGTGTCGTCCTTTGCCAGCAACCCCCAACTGTCCCTTAGGATGCCCCTTCATAGCATCCCAGATCTCTCTACAAGGCCTCATGCCCTCACCTTCGGCAAGTTACAGGGCATCACCCCGGTTCCGGCCAGCGTCGTTCTGGCATTGAACAGCCACGGATCCTGAATATAACAGTCTAATTCCAGTGCAGCTTTGTACAAACCACCAGCAGACCCTCGGAGTCCCGAGAGATTCTTCAAACTACCAGGAATAACAAGGGTGCTTGTTTTGAAAACTCCAGAAAGAATCAGGAAAAGTCCCACCAAATACAAACAAAGGATATATAAATTCCCCCCTGTACCCCTCGTCCCCCTGCCCCACCGCTGCCTCCACCAAAAAGGACCGCCCCTGATCATGGACACTCCTCATCAGCCCCAACTTGGGACAGACCCGTTTCCCCCCCCACTCCCACAAAGGCATCCAGTTCCCACCCAAAGTATGCCTCTGCCGACCCCTTGCCCTTGTCTGCCACCGTTGGGATATGATGTCGACCCATACATCTCCCCCAGCCCCAGAATAGAGCATCACCCAAAATCTGCCCCGCCAGGGTAATCACCTCCCTCCTTGTGAAGCCCTTGCAGAGTAGAGCTCTGCCCCCAGAACCAACCCACCACCCCACCAGAAATAATTTGCTTATGCTCAAGGGGAGAATCAGAATTCCGGATGTTTCTGTGGATTATTGCCCCCCCCTCCCCTCCATCTCCCCCTGTCCCTCCGCTGCCTCCACCGAAAAGGGCTGCCCTGATCACAAGCTCTCCTTATCGGCCCCAACTTGGGACATACCTGCTTCCTCCCCCAACTTCCACTAAGGCATCCAGTTCCACCCAAAGTATGCCTCAGCCAACCCCTCAACCCTATCTGCCTCCGCTGGGATATGATGCCAACCCATACATCTCTCCCAGCCCCAAAATAGGGCATCCCCCAAAAATTTGTCCCCACCCCCTCCAGGGCATTTCAGCCCCCACCTTGTGAAGCCCCTGCAGAGTAGAGCTCTCCTCCTTAAAACCCCAACCCCCCACCCGTGCAAAAATAACTCATTAGTGCGCCCAAAGGGAAATCGGAAATTAATAGTGGAAAAAGAAAACAAGGAATTTAGGAAATAGGATTCCTGAGATATGAGTGGAAGAATTGGAAATTTCAAATTTCTGAAAATTATGATGGAGAAAAGGTAGATGATTTTTATTTTTTTTTGAATTTTGCTGATGACGATGAACAGCACCCTAAAGATGATGATGATGAGGATGATGCTGACAACCAACTCACCTGCTGATGTGAAAGGCAAACAATGCATTGAAGAGCAACATCTAATGATGACAAATTGATGATGATGATGATGATGATGATGATGGTATTGATGACGCACAACACCTTGTGATGAGAACAGGATGATGATGGTGCTGATGACGAGCACCTTTGATGATAACCTAATGATGATGATGATAGGGATGAGCAGCGCCCTATGATGACGAACTTCGCCAACCGAGCCCTATGATGGTGAACTATTGATGATGGTAGTACAACGATGAGTGACGAGCAGCACCCCTGATGAACGACTCCTTGATAATGATGATAATACTAGTGCTGAACAGAAGTGAAGACCTACGCCTTGATGATGATGACGAGCAGTACCCTGATGATGATGATGGTGATGACGAGCAGCACCCTTATGATGATGACAAACCATTACCGTGATGATGATGTCGAACCACGCCTTGTTGATGATAATAATGATGATGATGATGACGAGAAGCACCCTGATGATGATGATGAACCATTACTGTGACGATGGTGTCGAACCGCGCCCTGTTGATGATGGTACTGGTGGTGATCAACACCCCGTTGCTGATGATGAGCGGCGCCCTGATTGTGCTGACACATCTTCTTCCTCATGATTGCAGTCGACACTGCACTCGCACTTCAGTTTACCAAGGGTTGACTCCACTGTACTCCACAGGCGTCGACATAGCCAACGCCTCTCAGGCCATATGTCACGTGCAAAAAACGCAGCGGCAATGGAGTGAAACGTGGAACTCCCAGAAGAAGAAAAATGGGAGTTAGTCCAGCCGCCACATCAGCTTGTGACGTGGCGTGGACAAGCGCCTTCGGTCACCTGCGCGTGCGCAAAGTGCCTGGTTTACAGAAGAGATGGCCACCATCGGCACCGCGTGCCATTACCATGGCCCACCTGTGCGATGTCACAACCCGGGGCAGAGCGCAGCGCTCCCGGTAGCGCCGCGCTGGTCGGAGTTGTCCTGAACCTATGCCAACGTGTTTTCACACACATCATCACACACACACACACACACACACACACACACCCCTTTCCCATGCCCTCCAGCCTATGTCCCTTGCTGGCAATTGTTGTTCAATGCCTTGTTGCCTCATACTCTTTGCTTCAGTGTTCTTTGTTCGCCCAACCCTTTCTTGCCTTGTGCTCCACGCATTCGACATTCAGCATGTCCATTGTAGATTTTTGTGCATGGTTTTCTCTTGGGGGTTGTCGGTCGGAATACAATTGTGTTGTATTGAGGCGATTGGTAATGTGTTTTCACATGCATCATCACAAACACACAATGGCAAATGCTAATAATAGCCTAATATGGATACTGCAGCTCAGCTGGAAATGGGGCCAGCCGCAACAGAAAACATAAAAATTGTCGAAGAGGCTGCAGGAGATGATGGTCTGCATCATACTTGCGGCACATCGACCCTGTGCGCTGCGCGGTGCGCGGAGAGCGGACCCGAGGTATGCGCGCGCCGCACACCTCGGTGCGCAGTGCGCGATGCGCTGCGCACAGTCGGATTACAATTGTGTTGTATTGAGGCGATTGGCAATGTGTTTTTACATGCATCATCACAAACACACAATGGCAAATGCTAATAATAGCCTAATATGGATACTGCAGCTCAGCTGGAAATGGGGCCAGCCGCAACAGACAACATAAAAATTGTCGAAGAGGCTGCAGGAGATGATGGTCTGCATCATACTTGCGGCGCATCGACCCTGTGCGCTGCGCAGTGCGGGGAGCGCGGACCCGAGGTGTGTGCGCACCGGCGCGCGCCGCGCACCTGGGTGCGCAGTGTGCGATGCGCTGCGCACAGGGCTGGTGCGCCAAGCGCGGGTGCGCTGGGG
>BFEA01000300.1:1254623-1273960 GCA_003427395.1 Chara braunii | reverse complement strand
CACCCAGACAACCCCATGGACCAAGAACGTCAGGCAAACCTCTCAAAGCCTAGACCCAACATATAACAACCATAGACCAAACTCCTTGGTTGGTGCGCAGGCAGTGTCTGTAATCCTTACCATGCATCAGTCCAAGGTGGGTGTGCAAATGGTTGTGTGTTATGTAAACCCTTGTCCGTGTCCCTGCGCGTGACCCATATGCAGCGTTGGGCATACACATGCTGCAACTGTGGTCGGATCTCCTTCATCCTTGCCAGACAAACAACAGAGGCAGCAGTCTGAGGAGGAAAATGGACTCTCACATGAACCACGTACGGACCGTTGTACTGGAAGGTTATTAGTAACTTGTTACCAACAAGGCAAGTTGTTGCATACCAAATCTTGGAACAGCTAAGCACCCTTACTTTCGATCAGCCGTTGTAGTCACCTGCCGATAGAGAAGGAATAATGACTGCTAAAACCCAAGAAACTTGCTCAATGACGTTCTTTGATGGCCCTCTTGAGCTACGGCTAGCATGTGATTCGCTTGATTTGTGTCGGGAGGATTATGAAGGCATAGCCCATGCAAGTATTTGTTTTCATATGCATGATGACAGTCGACATTGCACTCATGTACGTCACCCTGTTGTGTCATGTCCAATATGTAGACAAGGGCGGTTGGCGTGCCTGTGTGTTCCTAGCATGTAGGAGCCTCGTAGTCTGTGACATCTGTCTACGCCGTGCCATTCGATGCAGCAACTGCAACTGCGAGGATTGGATGCAGTGCATCCACGGTCCACACTTAAACTGATCTTGTCCGGTCCGTAGGGGCCACTTACCATAGGCAACGGCAGCTTCTGAACTCAAAATCTCCTGCAACCCAAACGCTGACTGGCCACTTACGCTATTTTTTTTTTTTTTTTAAGTCTAGAGTAGTCTACTCCAATGTTGAGTAGTGAGAACCCTGTGAACAGGGGGGGTCCAATGTTCATTTTCCGCCGTTCTTTTCTTTGCCCCTCCACTTCCCTCCTCTACCCCTTCCCGCCCCTCGTTTCCTATAGAACTCCCCCTACCCCTTTTCTTCCTCCCTCCTCTCGTGTGGTACTAGTACATGCATACGAATGAGCATCATTAAGAGGGTAGACTAAATATAAGTTGAAGATCTAAAGAAAAATGAACAGGAGTATACCGCCCTTTTTACTCTGCCTCCTTTTATAACATGCAAGTGGGCTGTTAAGGCACGTGAGGATGTGGGGAGCTGACGCTTAACCACAATCAACAGAAGATGGCAGTTGTTAGTTCATTTTTGCATAGGGCAAAGTGTTTTACAAGTTTGCCCGCTGCGGAGGCCGCCTTCCTACTGGCCTTGAAAGTGGAACTGAGGCTGAGGGGGTTCAATGATGATATCTTTGACAACTGTTTGAGGACGTCTTCTTTGAAGTACAGTGGGGTTTGGGAGGACTGGGTTCGATTTTTTACTGGTTGGGATAAACTTTTCCCGAACATATGGAAGGTTCGCTATTGAGGAAGGTAGTCTGGGTTTATTTTGCTCGGGTAGGCATGGGTGTTGAGGTGACAAGGGTGCACCTCGGTAGCACGGGGTTATTAAATGATAAGGGGCATTAGTACAGCTAGGGAGTATCTGGACTTTGCCCTGGGATACATTGTGGCTGCTGGCGTTCGAAGGGCCCTGTTTCGAGTCGGGTCTTTGTCTTGTCCTTGTTTCGGTTTTTAGAACCTGCTTGGGTCTACAAGGTTGCTGAGGCTTGGTAAGGGTAGGTCCTTGTGTCTCTGGTCAGTCCGGTTCTGGCGGTGCTCTGTCTTCGTTTGACTCTGACGTCTTCGGTCGCTGTTTTTCCTTCGGGTTGCGTGTTTGAATCCTTTAAATAGGACTGTTGACGACATCATTAGCCACTCTGACGAAGACTCCTGAGGAGTTTCGGTTTCGGCGACCGGACGAAACATGTCGGGTCATCCGCCGACTTACTTGACATGGAGATTGACGAGATGGGCATGATGCCTACATTCGGCTCAAGTGTTACAGGCTATGTTATTCATTCCCTTTATTTTTAAGCCTACCAAGTCACGTTCGGGAGAAAGGCTTTGATGTCGTGTTTACTCGTCTTTATCCTTTCTTTTTCGTATCCTCTCCCACTTTTCTTCTCGGTCTCTCTTATGCTTTCTTTCTTATACTTTGGATTGCCTTTCTACGTTATTGATTGCGGATGTATCTGGCTAAGAATTGATAGGATTGATGTCTTGTCACGATGTATGATAGGTCCATGTGGATCGACCTTCGGATATGTCAAAGTGAATGCTATCGGATGTTGCATGTTGCTGAGTGTAATTTCACCACAATCAACGTCACCAGCCTTGTACGTAAGAGGCACAATAAGGGTAGGGACATAAGTCGCTCAGGCCAGTTTGAGTTTTGGCTGGCCTTGGGTAAGCTAGGGGAAGGACGGTAAGACTGCTTCAGTTGGTGCTACCCTGTCTGCACCTGGGGCCCATAGTCTTTTGGGGCCTGTGGTAGATTATCTGGGTCTGGCGTTCGAAGTTCTGTTCGACAAGGCTCGTTCGATTCCGCTTCCACCAGGGTGCCTCGGTACCTATCACTACTGTTTGTTCTGAGTTGCCTGCCCGCTGGTAGGGTAATGGTCCCGAGTGTATTACGCTGAGGTAGGATAGTGGATAGGAGGTGCGCTTGGAGTATTGACGTGAGGATGGGATGGGAGGTGGTCTGGTCTCATATTCCAAGACATCCGCGACTCACAGCTCCAGGTGATCATTATGCACTCAGTGACTGGCCTTACAACACCTTGGACTTAAAAAAAAAAAAAAAAAACGAGTTGCAATAACAAATAGAAGGGATACCTCGAAGAAACTTAAGTAAAGAAAGTCGACAAAGAGATATAACAAATTTATTTTGCTCCATGATGATTGCTATAGAGGTAAAATTGTTCAATTGTTAGGATGACTCATCGCATGTGTACTTCATTGTCTACAATAGAGGTAGAGTAGCATTGATATTCATTCTTGAATCTAATCATCTGTTGAACAGGGGTTGTGGTGGTGAAAATTCACCATTAAAAAAAAAAAAAAAAAAGTTTTATGTATGTTTGTTTTTCTCTTTCTCTATGCTTTTTTTTTTCTACATATTTTTATGTACCCAACTGAGCACCTCTAAGCAGTGTCAAACTGGGTTGTTCCTTGGTTGTGAGTGTTTGCAACACTCTTAGGGAAAAGAAGGTTGACGGGTCCTCTAAAATTTTGCAGTTACATGTGTCCAACGTTCATACACACTCGGAGAAGGGGGTGTATACTTCAACATTTTAAAGACTCGGGCAGGGGGGGTACAAGCGTAGAGAGGGGGCATCAGTTCAGTGTTTTTACTACTTTTTAGGGGATTCACTACTCCATAATGTTCAAAATATTCATCGTTTTTACAAACGTAGAGAGCGGGGGGGGGTCGGCTCAGCGTTTTAGATGATTCACCACTTCGGAGTGTTCAAAATCTTACGAGTATGGAAAAGGGGAGGCGAACGCTGAATATTTTGAAGGTTTTGAAGTGGTGAATTCATTGAAAATGATGAAGTACACCTCATCTTAAAGAAACAAAACGTGGGGAGACGGAGGGGAGGGTTCAAAATTTTCAGCGTTTTCACCACTTTAACATTTTCAGTAGATTCACCACTTCAAAAATGTCATAATGTTCAACGTTCATACCCACTCGGACAAGGGGGGGCGAGCGCTGAACATTCTGAAGGTTTTGAACTGATCAATTCACTGAAAATGCCGAAGAATACCCCCCTTTAAAGAAACAACACAAGCGGGAGGTGGGGGGGTTGGGAGAGCATGTTCAAAATTTTTATCGTCTTTCTTACTTCAAATTTTTAGAATCTTTCCGCGTTCCTACACAATCAGATACAGGGGTAGTACTTCAGCATGTCCAATGCATTCACCACTTCAAAGTCTTCAAAATAGTCAACGTTCATTTGTACTCGGAAGGGAGGGTGAATGTTGAACATTTTGGAAAGGTGGTTAATGGAGACCTTAATCTTCAGACTTCTCACACTATTTATAACAAAATTCAAGGCTCATTTTAACCAAATTTGCCACCAATTCATAGATTGGATATCATACTAATTAGTAATATTTTTTTTTAATGAAAAAAAAACTATACAGTAAAGAAAAAATGCACTTTCATGAAATTTTACCAACATCGTAATTTCAGAAATTTTGAGAAACTTCATAAATCTCATTAGAGGAAATTTAATGATCCAATGATACTAAATTTGTCACACAGCAACCTTAAACCAAAACAAAGACAGACAGACAAAAAAAAAAAAAACCTCCAAACTCTAATTTCAGTTTTTGACCCATTACTCAGGAGGTGAAAGTGGGGGTCCCAGTTAACCACTTCTGACATTTTGAAGTTTCATTCAACATTATCCAACGTAAGGGCATTAAACATTTTCAACAGTTTTTAAATCATTGAAACTCGATTTCATAGAACTTCAAAAATGTTGAAACATCTTCAGTTCAGAATTACTTTCAACGAAGATTTTGAGTGTTGTTGATGTGTTTCTTACGGGTGATGATGAATTTTCGTCTGATTGACTCTCTGGCTCAGGGGGTGGTGGGAAGAAATAGTCTGCGGGGTTCACCCGTCGTGTGAGTAAATGATCTACTGCTTTGCTCCGTGTTGGATGTGTGGACTACCTTGCTCTGTTTGCGCTCCACGTTGCCTTGCTGCCCATCCCGCTTGCTTTGTCTATCACTCGTTATGGACTAGTGTGTTCAATGTGTGGTGTGGTTGTGGTGTTGGTGTTGCCCTGTGCTTCACTGCATTGTTGCCTTGCTGCTCATTCGCGTATCGTGCCTTCCGCGTCCCTTGCTTGTGTGTCGTGTAATGAGATTGTTTTGTTGGTGTTGCATTATGTTTCGCTGAGTTGTTATTTTGCTGCTCGTCTGCTTACCCTGTCGTTCCTTGTAGTGGTTTTTTGCGTTGTGCAATCGAGTTGCTTCGGCAACGTTGCTTAGTGCTTCGCTGAGTTAGTGGTTGGTGTTGTGTACCACTTGCATACAGTCTGTCTTCAACAAGGGGTAAAGAATTCATGACACAAACCATGAATACAGGGATTCTGCATATTGTTGAGGCTTCAACCTGCTGATGAGTCGATGCAACTTCGATGAAAAATATATCATCAATTTTTTTTTTTTTTATCTTTGCATTTTCTGGGAGACTTTTTTTTTTTTAGGTCGATTGTTTTGTGTGTTAGTGTGTCGTCTACGTTCCCACCTCCTCTGTGTCCACCAACATGTAGTCGTATGCCTTGCCCTTTGCCTTCGGTTGTTCTCTTTGTTTGCGTGTTTGTGTCTTGTTTGTCCTCCTTATGATCCTCGTAGATCTCATGAATGGTTGAATGTCAAATACTTTGTATCTTTCCATGATTTTATACCTTCTACCAACCGATTGTTGCAATGATGGTGAACGCAATTGCATTATGTACATGTGTGTGTTGATGCACATGTATCTCTACATAGACACACACACATGCGTAGACAAAGTATATGCTAGAGATCTAAAGTGAAATGAACAGGAGTATATGTCTGTTTTAACTTCGATGGAAGTATCCTCTCTCTCTCTCTCTCTCTCTAAGCTCTGGATTTGATTGTAGTCAGATACATTAAGGTCATGGCGGAATTCTAACCATATACACCACGAAACATAGAAAACATAAAACTTTTTTTTTTTTTTTGCATGTCCGATTACCTCGGACGTCAGACCCCCCAGGCGTGATGATAAAGTCCAAGTCTATTCATATACTTTTCAAGAACCAGATACATTTAATCGGACTCTTTATGCGTGGATCTGAAGCAGGTGACACCTGGCCCTTTCTCAACGCGACGAGCTGCTTTTTTTTTTTTTTAGGACCAGATGGACTGGTGTTATGGTCATGTCGTACACGTACTTGGCCTCTCGTACGACCATGTTCGTTGTCTCATTTCATAATGTGCAAGTGGCTAGTAAGGCACACGAGGATGTGGCCAGCCGCCACTCATGGTTTACAATGGGACAAAAACCTGCTGATTGTAAGGGTACTCCAAGAATAACAAAAGACTTCTGATTGTAAAATTGCTTAAACATCGGATTATCTCAGCGCTCTCATAGTCTCCAGTTGGACAAAAACTTGCATTAATTTTAAATCTACTTCGACTACTCATATGGGTGGAAGGTGGAATTGAGGCTGTTGTGGGGAAAATTAAAAACTTACATTTATTGTTATTATATTATTATTATTTTAACAGTCTGGGTTACTGGTAGGGGTGCTGATGAAAGCAGACACCACTAGCACACCTGGAGAGGCTCCATCTATTGGTGGGGAGCAACACCTGCTGGAAACCGGGTCCAGCGTCCCTCTGAGTATTGTAGTTGTGGGAGAACTCGCTGCCAGCATAGATTACTGTGGGCCACACATGATTAACTGAGCAACGTCATGGGCCCAGGGGGCACCAGGCGCCATGGCATTAAGGCCATCTCTCTGTTATGAACTTGATTGTCTGTTGAAATTTTATCAACACTCACTCACAGGAACTCTCGTAAACACCCATACATACACCGAAGAAGGTTAGAGGTAGTGGAGGGTCACACCGCCCAAAAAGGAAAACGCAGCGGAAGACTCAGAGGAGCGAAGTGACAGAATACATAGGAGGTGGCGTCAACTTGGGTTGCCGTTGATCAGATGTAACAGAGGTGGCGGACACATGGGAACCTGGAGGTGAAGTTGTACGACTGTGGGATGGTGAAACGGATGCAGAGACAGGTTGAAGAGGTTGGGGAGAAGGTACAGAAAGTTGCAGATGTTGCAGAATCTTGTTGACACTCGCTGTCAAGGAATCAAGGTTTGTTGTCAGCTTATCAACCTTGCGGTCGATGGCAGAGCATTGATTCTCTACAGCGAGAATCCGTTGATCCCAGTTAGAAAAGTAAGACCTGTTGAGGGTGTCTGTTAACAGCACCAACTCAGCAGTATCCTTACTATACTGACTGGAAGTACCACTGGTAACAACTTTTTCAACCTCCTTACGTAACTGTCTCCTCCTCTCCTCCTCCCTGCTAGCCTCCTCTGATTCCTTCATCTCCTTCTTCAACCGCTGGACATGAGCCTCTGCCTTTCTACGGTTTTCCTTCGCTTCAAGCAGGGCCTGTTCCAGGGGGGAGAGAGGAAGTGGAGGAGGGTGAGCAGAAGGTTCTCCTTCCTCAACCTTTGTCTCAGTGTCAGCCATAATGAACCACACACACAGTCAAATAAATATAGAAAGACAGATACAAGGTCAGCAGAGATTAAGATTACACACTCAACCATTGATGTAATCACTGCTACCTGATGAGAAGAGACGTGGTGTAAAGGGCAGAAGAGCGCTTAACCTCTGTAGGCAGTTGAGGGCTGTTCTGGGTCAGTTTAAGGTAAGTCCTGATAAAACCAGCTTGCGATTTTTCATTCACAGCCCAGAACCCTCATCTGAGTACTATAACCCCAGAATCGTTGTCAGATAATTAGACAGGATGCAACCTTGGACTGTAAGTAGAAAGGTTAGAATAGCACAGAGAGTCAGTAGCAATCAACAGACCCCAGTAATCACCAAGATGTAGCGGATGACTGATCAAGCTATTTTTAGTCTCCTACTACTGACACTGACACTGTAGGACCCTGTATGCCCCACGATGGGTGAGGCGAAATACAAATATCACTGTATCTGATTCAAAACATCAATTCCAGTATAGCGCTTTCAGACAATGACTCAATATTGAACCAAAGTATACTGATATTGACCGTATAATAAGACTAGATTCTTTTGAGATTCTAAATAGGAAAGATGAACGTTTCGCGGCGGTTGTGTCACCAGAGGCCACGAAATGGTCGCTTTCTTTATCAGGTCAACCAGCGTCCAAGCTGAAAATGTAGAAGTGTTTGGTGAACCAAAAATGATTTTGCCTAAACAAATAAAAAGGATATGCAAAAATTGCGATTTCGGAGTGACTGACAGACCGAAATTCTGATGGACAAAACCTAAGATATGACAAACCCTAGTTGCCCCAAGCACTGGCTATGGCAGCACAACAGACGCTGAACTACTCAATTCACTGGGTGTACTGAATCGCAATACTGTAATACAGTCAGGGCTGCAATTTGAGACAGAGAGGAGGTCAAACAGAGTTATTAGAAGTCAAAGTAAATAGGTAGGGGAAATAACTATGGTTGTCAGGTAGTGCGATTTTCAAGTTTCACTGTCTACATACATACAATTTCAATTTTCCCAGTCTAATCACAACTATCAGACTCGCTACAGGGACTTGAGTACGGAACACACTTACTTCAGGGCAAAACACTGGAAAAAGAAGTTGAACTGGTTATGGCTGCCATCTCGCCTGATGCTCCCACGTTCCAAATCTCCTGAATCTTGGTGATAATGTAGTTCTTGATATGGTGATTAACCTCCACTAATCAGATTCACTGTATCTCGCCCAGAATCTGAAACTCGGCATACCCCCAGGTATCTCGCCAGCAGCAGAGTCAACGCCTGGGCTAAAAATAGCCCCTCAGTGCCTCCCAGGCCACTGAGCATTGAATCGCCACCAATCTCTGTGTTATACCAACCGCCCCACACTCCTCACCAACACCCTACTGAGCGCAGTACTGAAGATGTGATTCCACAATGAAACCCAATCGTTAGAAGCTCTCAGGTAGTGATGGTTGTCTCAGTCCATCATCTCGCCACTGTCTGGGTCCGATCTGCTCCGATACCAACTGTTATGAACATGATTGTATGTTGAAATTTTATCAACACTCACTCACAGGAACTCTCGTACACGCCCATACATGCACAAAAGGAAGGGGAGAGATAGTGGAGGGTCACACCGCCCAGAAAGGAAAAACCAGCAGAAGACTCAGAGGAGCGAAGTGACAGAATACACAATTCCGTGAATTCTCTCCACATAAATCCCAACAATTATTCATAGAAGACAATCGAGTGATCACAGCCAGAAATCAATGAAGAGATGACAACTCAAACACAATATTACCACTCTTTATTAAACTCAAAGCATTGTTGAAGTGAAATGACCTCAGAACCCTGTTGCGCTACCCTCGCCTTAACCCCACCACCCGGAACAGCTAAAAATAGCATTGAAACCCTAGGTAACACCCAGAGCCACCCTGACATCCAACTCAGTGGCCTGCGCCAAAGTGGAACAGGCTCCCAGAGCCAATCGCCACCCAGATGATGAAGAAGAAGTTCAGTGCCAACAGTCCCTGGTGAAGATGAAGTCCAGACGATGATATCTCTAAGAAGATGCAGCTATGGTTGCATCGCCACTGGGACCCTACTCCTGAGGAGGGTCAACAGTTCACCACGTGCTCCAACGCATCAGACCTCTCATAGCCCAGACCGCTTTGACTCCCAGAGAGTCAGATCGGACAACGTTGACCTCAGTCTGATCAGCGCTCCGAAGGCCTGGCTATGTCCGCCGTCTCCACCACCGGAATCAGCAACCACGGTCTGATACCGTGTGCGCAACAACTCCCACCACGAAGTGTCAACTGTCAAAAGCCTAGGATCGGTGTCCCCATCCTATCTATACTCTACTACTAGCCTAGACGGACCTAGACCGGACTGAGTGACCGACCGGTACCGTTTCTGTTTCGGCCTCTAGGGCCTCTCCCTACTCGGCTATAGGCTATAGGACCGTCTATCAGCGTAGGCCCATAGGGCCTATCTGTCCTAGGGGTAGCCCGAGTCTGCTATTCGCAGTTAGGGTAGCTATAGGAAATTCAAGTTAGTACTGGGCCCATATTTCCTATATTTACAAATATGTCCCTCACGAATTTTTCTTACAGGTAGGTCTCTCGGTTAGCCCTCAGCCAAACAAGATTACAAATATGTCCCTACCTATGGTACAGCCTCGACTGAGAGAGGCTACAGGCAACCTGGAACCAGCAAGTCATTGCACCTCTCCCCCATGAGGAGAAAATGGATAATCAGCAAAACCGTATGATCTTACCCCTACATACACATACACACCCACAAACCCGCGCACATATTTGCCTGCACACACTCGTCCACACACCCACACTCGCACCCACTCACTGAGGAGGTTGCGGCTAAACCACCTCTTGCAAAATTTTCACCACTGACAACGGATGAGGAGGGAAAAGATCCCAAAAGTCCTGCGCCGGCCTGAGTGGAAACCTTGGATCAATAGTCGTCCAATTTCGAAACTGAAGCCTATAGTCCCGCTTCATCTGTATGTGAGGGTCTTCTTCCCCTGTTGTCTGTTGTTTCCTCTGTTCCATCTGTTCGTCTTCCGACCAGGTGAACCTCCTCCCGCCCGACCAGGTGAACCTGTCCTACCCTGTCCCTCGTCCCTGCCAGTCATACCCTGTCCCCTTCCTCCAGACGAGGGCCCCTTCTCAGAGTGGTGTACCGTGCCAAAGGGAATCTCTCTATTAATTCCTTCAATGATTCCTGAGTCTGGTGGCAGTAGCGCAGCCACCCTTTCATTCTTTTTATGCCCTTCCAGTCTCCGGTTTCAATATCCCACAGGTCCCCCACCCGTAGCACCCCGGGCTTCACCCATCTTTTCCATGGAGGGTCAAGACTACTCATTTGACCGCAAGCGTCAGTGATCCATTTGTTACCAAAGAGGGGATGCCGAAAAATTTCCTCCCTCCTTTCTAGCATCGATCTTGATGGTAGTGAGAGCTTCCTCCATGCTTTAAGGCGACGCGGCCAAAATTCCTCCATTGTCTCCCCATTCCTATGTTTACGCGGGGTGCGCCAGAATCTATCGTTGAGCCATACCAGCGGGTCAATCTTAAGGTGAGTCTCTGGAGCGAGGTTTGCTATATGTGCTAAGGCGAATGGGGACCATGGAGATGAGGGCTCAAAGATCAGGATCTGAATCCATCGCGTGCAAAGGGCTTGGAGTTGGGTGTTAGGGTCTATGATCCCTAGGCCCCCCCCTGCTTTAGGTTGGATTATCGAGTCTCATGCCACCCGACTGATTGTGTGCGGGGCTCTGTTGTTCCCTCTCCACAAGAAGGCTGCAAGTTGTCTCCCGAGGGTCTTAAGCTCGAGTTTGGACAACGACCACATCACTAATTTGTACCATAGAGTAGCCAACACTACATTGTTAATCACCAAAGCCCGTCCGAACAATGATGTATGCTTATTATCCCATCCTTGCAGCTTGGCTTGTGCGGGGAGGTAATCCATTCGTTATTTGTAGCGGGTTTCCCCCTTGCGGTTATTGACGCTCCCTGCACCCGCAAGAGTTCCTCGGGGGCTAACATCTTCATTGTTCTCTGTTTACCTTTTCCTTCACTCCCTTGTGTTGTTTGTCTACCCATTTGTCTCCCATTTGTCCTCCAACCTATGTCCCTTTCAGCCGATTGTCGCCCAATGCCTTGTTACGTCATGCCTTTTGCTTCACCGTTTTTCGTTTGCCACTTCCTTTGTTACCTTGTGCTTCACCCATTTAACATTCACCATTCGACATTCAACTTATACGTTATAGAGGTATGTTATAATTAAGTTTTTGTATACGGTTTTTCATGGGGTTGGTCGCTTGAGGTACAATTGTATTGCAATGAAGCTATTGCCAATGTGTTTGTACACTTCTTCATCACTCACACACACACACACACACACACACACACACACACACACACACACACACACACACACACACACTAGATGCCGATGGGAGACGATGACGGAAATCACATGACCTCTTGCTCATCGGGAGTGTGTGGGTTTGTTGTCATGTTCGCTATACACAACTCCACCTGGCATAGCACCTTTACAGACTAATAACCTCAATAGCTCAGTGGGTAGAGCTCTGGTATCATAACTTGGAGGTTTCGAGTTCAGCTCCAATACACATAACACATAACACATAACTCATAATTGACTGGGGGGGTGCAGGGGGGGATGGGCTGGAGATTTTCCCTGGCAGGAATCATCCCTGTGGCGAACTGGTGCGACGGTTATGGACCGATAACCCTGCCCCTTCCATACTATGCTCATTCATGTCTATACCTAATAGGTACACAGGCTGGTCTAGAGTTCACTTAGGCAGGACAGTACCTGGGGTGGCTCCGAGGAAACATTCGGTTCCGGACTAGTTTGGAGTGACACACAGGCTAGTCTAGAGTTGGCTTAGGTACTGACACTGCGTACGGTGGCTCTGTGGAAACATTCGGTTCCGGACTAGCTTGGACCATATAATCCAACCATGGAATAATCCCAATAGGTACTCTGGTCGGTCTAGAGTTGGCATAGGTGAGACGGTGCCTAGGGTGGCTCCGAGGAAACATTCGGTTCCGGGCTAGTCTGGAGTGGCACAACCGATGTCCACAAGGCTCGCTCGATAGTGCTTCAACTAGGGCTGGGAGAGGTTTGTCATGGCCTAGTGCTGGTGTCTGCAACCGATGTCCGGTATACCTGAGAGGGCCAAAAACAAGCGCCCCCGTAGATGAGGAAGCAGAGGTACGCTAAGGAAGCAGAAAGATGAGGTAGGTAGGGGTGGGTCCTGTTAGCACCAAAAAAAAAAAAAAAAAAAACGTGATTGTGTCAAACTGTTTCTTCACCATGTATGTTGTCATGTTCACTATATGCAACTCCATAAAAAAATCATAATTAGTCATCATGTCAAACTGAATGAATCAGGTTACATGTTTGGCTATATTTAATTGATATGAATGTACTAGGAGGTGCTCATACCACTTAGGTAGTAACCCAAACCCTGTTTTTTTTTTTAACCACCACTTCCTCCGCTCTTATTTTTTGTCGAACTTGACAATTTTATTAACAAAAGAATTAGGAATGCTTTTAGGTTCTCTATGGGAGTTTCAATTTAGTGGTTGGGCGTATCGAGTTTTGCTGAGCATGGGCAGTTGCATCCATGGAAGAACAAAAAAAATATGCAGTTGCGTCCATGAAGGAACAAAAAAGCTATGTTACTGGATCAAATGTCTGGGACCCCCTTTGATCGTCCGAGACTGTTTGATCAGACAACAGGTCGGACCTCCGCCCGGGGCCCTCCGCCGGGCACTAGGGAATTTTTTTGTAAGATCTGTAGGACCTCAAAAACCGAAAAGGAAAACGGCCCGATCCAGATCTTTGAGATTAACGGTCTGGCTCGAGTCGATTTCAAATTTGAATTTCAGAGCACTGCGACCCTCTTTCGTGTGCGACTTGGTCCTACCCGGCAGAGTTCGGCGCTGCAGTTGTTGAACTCCAACACCCAGTGGTCTTAACCCCACATGCCATCGTCCACCCGCGCCAGGTGAGTTCCTTCCCTCTGTCCTCCACCTCCTCCTCCTCCTCTTCCTCCTCCTCCTCTTCGACCTTCTGCTTCTCCTGTTGTCCTTCTTGAGATCCCCCTTTCTTTTTTCTTCTCCTTTTTTTCCTTATCCTTTTTTTCTTCCTCCTCCTCTCCTTGTTGTCGTCCTCCTCCTCCATGGGATTTTCCCCCTCCTCATCGTCCTCGTAGTCCCGGACCTTTTTATCCTCGTCCTCCTCTTATTCTTCCTAGTTTTCTTCTTCCTCCTCCTTCTGCTCCTCCTCCTCCTCCTCCTCCTCCTCCTCCTGCATCTCCTCCGCTGTCGAGCGTATCCGCTCCCGCCTTTTCGCGAATGAAAGCCCTGTTGGTCGTGTAACGCAGGAGTAAACGAAACAAAATCGAGACGACTTCGAGATGACGGGTAAGTAATCCCGCGAACCGTCGAGACGAGAGTGGCTGCATCGTCTCTTCGCCGATCTAGCCGGGTGCGACAAATGTACCTCTCGTTGTCCCCTATGAGAGGATAGGTTCCCACAAGGCACAACCTACATTCCCTAAGGGGCTGTCACCATCCTTAGGGGCATATCCCTATCGAGCTACTAACTCACATGCGAAATTTTTTACATATAGTCGCAGAGGTAGGTCAGTTGATGGCATTTGCTCATTTCGCTGCAGTATAGAAATCATTTGGTTAAACGCGAAGTGGACCCAAACGTTGTCCATTCCAAAATTAATCCTAGTCCCTTAGATGCACAACTCACAAAAACAGACTACCATGATCAAATACATTTATACCGAAATGAATTGGCAATTAGTCGATAGGAAAACACATTTGAATCTAACATGAGTTAAAACAATAATTGAATATACAAGTTGATAGAGTCAATGACACAGAATGAAAATCAACCACCTCGGGTTGAACTCAATAAAAAAAGTACTTCATTGAACTGCCAACGGGGAGTTGGCTCTGACAGTAACCTCGATGCAGTCGACAAAGTAGTTAGATTACCTTCCTCTTCACTTGATAAGACGCGCTGCCAAATTTATCAATTTCATCTTACTGTCGACCTAAGATTAAGCACGTAAACCAGTCCTCATACATTTTTAATCTTCTTTGATGACATACTGCTTTGCGGATGATTCTTGATCAGGTGCATTACTTGAAGTGTTGCATGTCTGTGAAAAATTATCACATCAGATAACTCTCATATGCTATCCGAATGTTTTGCCAGAAGCGTGACAATGATACATTAACCAACTTTTGCGCGCGATTCATTTTCCATGCGCTCGAGTACCCCTCAATGCGTAAGCATGATAGTATCATCATCGGGGTAAACCGGATACTATCCATCTGGATGGTATTATCTAACGTGATTATTTTTTTTTAGATTACCTTGTCGAGACTAGTAAACTTACAATGGTCCGGACTCAGGAACAATCCAACGTGGCCCCCATGACAACCTTATTAGGGAACAAAGTCCACAAAGATACATCTAGCCATGATACAGTTATCGGCCCTCTCGGGTCTTGGCCTCTATCTGATCAAGTCGTGCAAGCTCCTCGTCATTAAAAATCAAAGTGGCGACGCGAGTCTCTTGCACACCTCGAACCATTTGTGAGTCATAGAGGGAGGTCATCCGAAAAACCAACCCCCATACTATGACACGATAAGGCTTATGCATCCGAAAAATGTACCTCGTCGTAGTGTTGCTAATCCGAATGATGTCGTAGCGATCACCGGATAAGGTAATATTGACACTCACAATGACTTGAGAAACGTATTGGAGATTACGCACGTGATGAAAAAACAAAGTATGCCTATGAAATTCATCCAGAAGCCAGACCACATTGGCACGAACGTCCGCGCACGAGTTTTGAAACAATCCTTGTCCATTTATGAGCAAACCAATAAAAAATTCGATCAAGCGAGTTAGCTCATCGTCGTGAACCAATAAAAGTCGCTCCACTCGCCAGATCAACTTTTCATCGATAGTGTCACACACCAATAAATATATTGCTTAGGTAAGATCTCGTCGACCGCTGGTCATATGTCCACAGAAAAGCGGATCACATTAAGCATCGATAAGTCGTCGTAGGTTCCGAACTTCATCCCGCTATACTTCTTCTCGCACACCCAACTGTTCATTGTCCACCACCTCAAAACGATTAGCACGGATCCGTTTGAAGAACTTAATGCTTTCAAACGGCCCCATGCGAGCATCGTAGTGGAGGACAAGCCTAAGGTAAATCCATCAAAATAACAAGGTCAAAACGTGATCATAGCTCGTCGTCCTGTAATATATAAAGGGCATGGAGATCATACTGCTCGAGTCACCGAGCTCGACTAAGACGAACCTTAAAAAATTGTGCCTGCGTCGAGGTTAGTAAGAGGTAGATTTGCAATGGATTTCTTGTCGAGCCGCGGTTCACTCTTAGTTCTCTCCCTTGCGAAAATACTTCAAGCAAGTCGAAAATCATACGTTCAACTAGGTTCAACTCTATTTCGCGCCTCTCAGCTTCCGCTACGTGGCTTGCTGCAACCTCCTTACTTGAAAAAAAAACGGTAATTGCGCGTGCCGCAGACATATGAAAAACAATCCAAGTCCAAAGTAACATTAAGTCCTAGACCAACAATACTTCTAATCATATGGGTCAACAACCGTCCTGGCTAATCGCCGTTGACCTTTATTCAAGTTAGCACATTTTTGTGCCCTCAAGTCCCACTAAATTTCCCTTTCCCCCGGGCACATGGTTCTTATGGCACGACCCTCCGCGAACGTAGTGTCTACTTGCACTCCATCTGAAAAGTGGTCAGTAAACGAACTAGACTTTCTTTTGGCGCCAATTCCCCATCATAAGCGGTTAACAGGGACCCCCACTTTTCAACCCTTATTAACCCACTCAACCCTGAAAAGTCCATTGGATATCATTTTTTTTAATTTTTTTTTTATTGTTTTTTGCCCTATTTTATTTTTGGTGGAGGTATGTGTGTGCCAAGTTTGGTGTTTGTTGGGGTCTTGGAGTTGACTGTCTTGGCTAGCTGTGAAAAATCCTGAAAATCCTGAAAACTGAAAAGATTGAATTTTGCATGAAAACACACTTTTGCGTTGCTGTTTTATAGGTTTTTGACCTTTTTTTTTTTTTTTTTTTTTTGTAATAATTTTATGTTAAGTCAAAGACGAAACATACTTCTAATCATATGGGTCGAAAACCGTCTTGGCTAATCACCGTTGACGTTGTAACAAGAATTAGGGACACATGGGATAGTGACGAAAGAAAATGAAAAACTGCATAACAATTGATATCGAACTTGAAGTACTGTCACCACATTGAACAAAATCTGGACCAATTAATCTTCTCTATTCCCCTGGACTGGGTGCGCATTTTGCGAAGGGGGCCGAGATTTCGGAAAGAGGAATGGGTTGCAACGACGGGGGATAGTGGGAATGTAGGTAGGGTGATGGAAATACAAAAGGAGGAAGTGTTGGTAACCCTCTTCTACCGGGGATCAGGGAATCGTCCCGTAAAGCATTGACACGATGAGAAGAGAGGGTGGCAGAAGGCGGACTCGTTCAGAATTAGGGTAGTGGGGGAACAAGAGGAATGGGTAGCTTTCCTCCCATAAATCCCGCTTGCCAAACTCCCCATTGACCCGTTGGAATGGCGATGGAACCCGTCCGGCAGGACCAGATCCGAAAAATAAAAAAATTGTTCGATTTGTCTGTGAAAGCTACATACCGGTTCCTCACGCCTCGGGTTGATCTTAAACCACCGCTCCCCCCCGCAGCCTAAAGTAGGGGGGACCGGTAGGGTGATTTTTGGAACACGCGGCTGACCTACTGGTAGCAGGGACTGCTACGATCTGTGGAGGGGTCTGAACGTGCCAGTATGTACAACACCCGTAGAAAAAGGAAGTTTTTTTTTTATTTTTTTTTTATTTTTAGAAGCATTTCAGTCCGTTGGTTCAGCAACGTATGGTGACTTTCGAAGTTAGGGCCAGTCAGTTCAAAAACCCATGAGCACAAAAGACAAACAATATGCCCGTGCATCTTTTCATTTTCTAGCGAAAGATTAATTCTCATTTTGCACATATGGTGAGTAGTGGAGCGAGGCCCTTTCGTTTGCTACTTCGTTTGACATCCCGCTGTGGCTGCGGGTGCCACAACGTTTCGGGCCTCGACATGCACAGTAAACAAACCTCGTGCCGGTGTATCTTTCCATGTTCTAGCAGAAGATTCACTCTCGTTTTGCCCATGTCGAAAGTAGGCCAATGGATGATTCACTCTTCTTTTGGACAGGGGGGGATTGTGGAGCGAAACCCGCACCGTCAGTTCTGCAGTCATCCAGGTAGGCCGAGTTTTTAAATTGAAATCGTGAACTTCTTTTCCTCTTTTTTTTTTTTTTTTTTCCTTTGCCCTTGTCAAATTGGTCGCCAACCCCCCTCCATTTACGGCTCTAACTCCCCGGAAAGCCGATTTTAGGCTGTCGGGGGGAGAGGTGGTTTAAGAGCACCCTGCGGGAGCGCTAGATGTCTCATCTGAACGCAGGAAGGGACTGCCTCCGCCCCATCCGCTGGTTCATTGCCACAAAGGCCAAACCAGCAAAGATGGCCTCCCTGCAATGGGAGATAGAACACCACTGCCGCCCCACAAACGATTGGCTGATTGATCGAACATATTTGGAACAAAAGGGTTTAGCCACACCATGATGCACGTTCTGTCTGACAGTCTTTCCTAATTGAAAGATCCCCGAGACTATTAGTGCACATTTTCCTACAATGTCCAGGGGCGATCCTCACTTGACGCCGGTGGAATAGGATTTGGAGGTCACTAGGCACAGAGTATGAATGGCCATGGGACATGATAGCTCTTCTGTGTGAAACACGGCTCCCCCCTACGAACAACATTTTTGAAGAGAACATGTTCAAGATCGGGAGGAGGGCCGTTATTTGGGCTCTTTGGAGAAAACAATGTATATTATGTATTGAAAAAGTAAGATAAGAGGACGGGGAAATGAACGAGTTAATCAAACAATATGTTCAACAGTTCGAGATGAACTTACAACCAATGGCAGACAGTGAAATCTAAACTGGATCAAACTCATACTAAAAAGGACATAACACAAGTTATCGAGCAATTCTCAAGGGATTGGTTGGGAAGTGACGAAGGGGGTAGAGTAGCTTATGTCCGTTGGGAAGGAGGCAGTCTCCAAGAACGTGGAGAGGAAGAGGATAATATAAGACGAGATTACATCATCTGCTTTAAAGACTGGACTGAGGTGGATACAGCAATACCGCTGCGCTCCCTCTCAGACTTTCCCGACCCCTTTCCGGCTCATGGTCTATCAATGGTGGATCTCCAGTGGTATGGACTAGGGGAAGGAAGAGATAGGCACAGTGAAGGCTGCAACTGCAGGAAGAAGGTGGTTAGATGGTCACATAGTTCGGGCGCCGAGCAGCAGGGTTGAAGAGACCCCTTTCTCCTCCCTAGTTGAGTGCTCACCCTCCTGCTCAGTCAATCCCCTGTCTTGAGCGTAATCAATGCTGGCAGGTTGGAAGACAGTCAGAAACAACTCAGTGCGATGGAAATGGTTTTTGTGTAAGGGACGTTGGACCCAATTTCCAGCAGGTGTTACTTCCCAGCAATAGATGGAGCCTTCCCAGGGGAGATAGAGGTGTCTGCTCGTACCAACACCCCTAGCTCCTCTACGATCAGTTTCAAAAAAAAAAAAAGGTTACACATTTATGTGTCCTTAAGTCCCACTAAATTTCCCTTTCCCTCAGGCTCATGGTTCTTATGGCACAACCCTCCACGAACGTAGTGTCTACTTGCACTCCATCAGAAAAGAAGTAAGTACACAAACAGGGTTTCTTTTGGCGTCAGTTCCCCATCATAAACGGTTAATAGGGACCCCCATTTTTCAGCCCTGGTTAACCCCCTCAACATTAAAAAGTGCATTGGCGATAATTTTTCGTAGGGTTTTTTTTTTTTTTTTTTTTTTTTTTTTT
>BFEA01000300.1:1213098-1252060 GCA_003427395.1 Chara braunii | reverse complement strand
TGTGTGTGTGTGTGTGTGTTTGATTGGGTGGGGGTGGGGGGGGCGACCCATCCTCCACCAATCAATCAATCAATCAATCAATCAATCATTCAATAAATAAAAAGTAAAAAAAAAAAACGAATGAAGCCGTTTTCAAACCCTGTGCAAGTAAGTAAGTGTGTGTGTGTGCGTATGTGTGTGTGTGTGTGACTTTGACGCGGTCTTCTTATACAACCCGCAAAGTATCTGTCAAACGACGTAATTCAATATTGATATAAAAGAAGTAAGCACGTTTGACTTCAGAATAGGTTCTTACCACAGCGTTAACTTGACCTTGTAATTTATGCCTTCACCGTTTTGAGCTCATTTATTACCTCTAAGTTTCCATAGAGGAGAGAAGGTTACGTTTTCTCCAGCTCCAGGATGTGATTAGTCGACATCACAATTGTGTTAATTGAAAGCACAATAAATAGTAGTAAATGTGTGTGTGTGTGTGTTTGATTGGGTGTGGGTGGGGGTGGGGGGGGCGACCCCTCCTCCACCAATCAATCAATCAATCAATCAATAAAAAAAAAGTAAAAAAAAGAAACGAATGAGGTCGTTTTCAAACCCTGCGCAAGTAAGTAAGTAAGTGTGTGTGTGTGTGTGTGTGTATGTGAGATTGGGTGGGGATGGAGGGGGCGACCCATCCCCCACCAATCAATCAATCAATCAATCAATCAATCTGCAATCAGACTCACTTTCTTTTCCACTTTGCAAACATGCAACAAATGACGATTCACACTGGCGCAGTACGCCCACTCAAAAACTCAGAGATATGGAAACCACGAACACAGTCCACATGCAAACTCGCTTCAGCTGGCTATGGCAGATGAGCGTCAAACATCCCAACTCTCGTCATTGTATCCAACACCACTGTTCACGCACGCATCAACTCTGGATCACCATGAATACCCCACAAACGCTCACTCTGAATCACACACACATACACACTAATAACTAACTCTAACGTATGGCGGCTATGGCCGCTCACTACTATTACTATGGCTACATTATCATCTTCCAGCCCACTTCGACTTCAGACACTCTGCAGACCACCTCGCGCAAAACGTTGTAGCAGCGCTTCCGCATGGCTAACACAGCGAATGAATGAATGGTTGGGTGCTTCATCTTGATTTATACTTTTGTTGGGCGCTGGTCTGCCCCTTTTTCACCAGGCCCGGAGCGCGCTCACTCAATCAATCAATCAAAAAAAAAAACAAGTAAAAAAAAAGAGGAAAAAACCTCTTTCAAACCCGGCGCAAGTAAGTGTGTGTGTGTGTGTGTGTTGTGTATGATTGGGTGAGGGGGGGGGGGACGACCCATCCCCCACCAATCAATCAATCAATCAATCAATCAATCAATCAATCAATCAATCAATTCATCAATAAAAAAAAATTAAAAAAATTCGATGTGTTTTGAGTCTGGTTAGGTTTTTGATTTTTTAAAAATAATTTTAATGCTAAAAAAAAAATTGAAAAAAATATGGGGAGGTGTAGCGCAAAAAAATCTACACCCTTTTTTTTTTTTTTTTTTTTTACTTGCGAAAAAACATTCTGCGGGCCGCGTTGTACCTCGTTCTAACGCGGTATAGTGCGACATTATAACAGGGGTTCAACGGGCATTGGACCGTTCAATGGGAGACCCCCGTTGAATCGAATTTCGGACACATAGTTCGAGGGTACCTTCTATTCGAAAATTTAACAACGATTTCTTATAACCAATTTCTCGGAGGTAACTTGAATACAAGGTACGTACCTTGTTTTCGGGTTAAGACGGTAGTTCGCACCGCACGTCTCCGAAAAAGTAAGGGCGGTTTTTCGGCGTAAGTACCGCAAATGTCACCAACTCAACAATCACACCACAACTGCCACGCCACGATGTGGTCACCATCGTTGTTTAGCGGCACCTCCACTTGGTCGCATACAAAAAAAATCACTACATATAGATTTTGTAGCATCGTCGCCTGACTTCACAAAACCTCACTCTGCTGCACAATTTCAGCAGCACCTCCCCTCAAAATGTTTCTGATACATTGAAAAATGTGTGCATCATAATCCTTCAACACACCTCCATCGCCGTGTTGCCAAACGGAGAACACCTCGCCAACGCATGCCACTTGCCGCATAATCAAACCCCCGACACAGCCTACCGGCTGCAGCACCAACACAGCGGTGGGGAAGTTAGCTCCCTGCCTCTGGCTGTGGCTGCCCTTCTCCCACTCTCTATCTCCCTGCAAACCTCCACCAGCAGCATCACCCCTCACAGTGTGATGAAGCTCAATCTGCACTTGAAGTGCAAGTGAGCAGCATCACAACCTCAACAATTGTGAGGCAAGTGTGGGAGTTGTTGGCTTTTATAGCTAGCTGAGGGTTATGGACAGCAACTTGGCCCACAGTCAAAAATATGGAACTGGCCTGGGCCCTTGAGCTGAACACACGATCAAGGGTTATAGGCCTTGATGTTCCTCTAGGCGAACCAAGGACTTCCAATCCCAGAAGCATCTAGCCTTCTTCCCAGGCCATATGCTTCAAGGAATAGCTGTACCCAGCCAACAGTGCAGCCTGTTTAAAAAACGAGCAGGCGCAATCACAATCACACACACACTTACCTAACCAGAACCACCGCCACATACATTGTCATTTCCCCTTTTCTTTTTTTTTCCTTCGTGAGGGGGCAGCTCATCGTTTTTTAGATGAATGGCCACCCCTCCCTGACTTTTTTTAGTTATTTCAGAGAGTCGAACTAGAGTGAAGCTCAACAGGGTCATTATCCCCTCCCTCGCGTGCCTGTATCTAGCGCACGAAGTGCATTGTCGAGCGCATCGGTCCGGCACCGCACAAGGGCAGCGCATGACCCTCCCGACCGCGTCACGCAAGAGTTGGACTTGATCCTCGTCGTGATTACACATGGAGCTTCCGCAAGCCGCTCCGGCTGAGTGCGCCAACCATACGTCTCGCGAGCCCCTACGACAGGATAGGGCCTACGCGAGGCACGACTTACCTCCACCTTACGGGAGCTGTCACCTCCCTTCGGTGGGCGTATCCCCGTCGAGCTACCAGTTCACAGTACGAAAGCTGATCAGCTGCAATCGCAGAGGTGGACCAGCCGAGGGCGTTTCTCGTTCGCTGTAGCATAGGGGGTACGCGCGGTAATACACCTCTATCGGACCCACACGCGAACCGGCATCTTGGGGGGATGAGGTCTCAAGCGCGACTCGTCGCCGGTCGACTAGGACTCATCCCACACACCACGCGCACACCACTATAAAGAACATAAAAATAAAAACACACATACCTACACACGCACATATACAAAACGACACTGAACAAACAACGCGACAACACTCCTAGTCCCTTAGTAGCCATCCCATAACTCTCCGATGCGGAAATCGGATAGGCATCGCACGCGAGACTTAGTATAAAATCGCGAGGACGAAGGACTAACTCATATCGATTCGCAATGCAAGCATATGCAAGCGATCGAAATGATGACGTACTATGTAGTACCCATACTCATGCGGTCCTCGTTAATCTCGAGGGTCGCATTCGGCACTCAAGTGTCAGCTGACACGAGCCTTGAGGGTTAATCTCTCGACGCTGGATAACCGCCTAGTGCGGTTGAGAACCACACCCTCTTCTGCTCCTTGCGGAGAGTGGGTGGTACACAGGTTCATACCTGTGGTGGCGATCGTCTCTTATGGCCCTGGAGACCAGCTCCATTATCTAGGTTCTAGAGTTAAGTCAAGGGGTTTGACTTTGGCAGCCGTCCAACTATAAAAACTCTAAAAAACAAAGGATAAAAGAGGATCTCCGTTTTCTCTCAACACATAATCTGCCTAACCCATACGAAGGGTCGCGATAGATCGCGCGAACACTCAAATCATAAGTAAATACGTATGTAAATAAGAGTTATTAATATAGGACGATCACTTCTCACAGTCACAGTGGGCCTCCTCTCAGCCATATACATATGCATGTGAACGCAGACAGTCAAATCCAAAGTCCGAATCACCAAACATACCTGCAATCACATCAAAGATCCAACCAAAAAAATTTATGCACTACACGGGGTCAACTTCAACCATTCTCTGCACTCACACCCCTTGCTTTTAGCCATATTAGCCTCACTCTTGTGCAACTCCTCAAAATAAAATACTCAGTACTTTTCTTTAAATAACCATTCAAATAAAGTCCGGGTGAAAACACAACAAAACAATTCAAATCACAAAGCTAAAACCTTTAGGTTTAGTAACAAGAGTGGATTGAAGTTGAGTCGTAAACCTACGAATCCGCAACCGACCTGTTATCAGTGATAACAGAAGACGATCCTCGTAAGATCAACTTGAATCTAGCCCAAATCCTGAATCAATCGATCAAGAAGACCTGTAACACAAAACAGACCAATCCTCAAACTAAAGTTATAAGTGTATGGAGAATACAACTCCATAACACACTCTCACCCAAGACCCTTCTACAAACTAAGCCTAGGTCTGCCTCTAAGCAAGTGCCCAAAGAAAGGTAGACCCTGGCAGAGTCTCCTCTATATAGAGTGGATTGCAAGAATCGCCACCTGTCAAAATATAATCTAACTTCTCTAAACTAAGAAAATTTCGGCAGCGCTTTCCGTAGGAAAAGTGTCTTTCCAGAAATTATACAAAGCTAAGTTCAGAATCTACAGTGACTTTGACTTTTCAAAGTCTAATTTTGTTTAACTCCCTGAATTAGCAAAAAATTGGGTAGCACTCCCTTTAGAAAATGAGATGTTACAGATTTTTACTAAGCGAAAAAGTCAGAAAAGTTAGACCCTGAAAAAGACAAAGTCTGACTAACTCCTTGGTTTTGTAGAAATTTCGGCAGCGCTTCCCGTAGAGAAAGTGGCTTACCAAGATTTATACAAGACCAAGTATAACAAAAGATCCCAGAAAATGCAGAAATTGACCTAAGTAAAAAAACTTAGCTCAGAAAATGCAGGAATTGAAACTAACTCCTATGGCTCTAGCACATGGCGAACAACCAAAGCAGCTACCTATCAACTTGAAACCCAAACTAAGTAGTAACCTCACTCAGTCAAATACAGGTCAAGCCACAAAGGTAAGTACTCTCACCATCCCCAGGTCAATCTGGACAAACAATAATTCGTAGTCTTTCAATGATTTATCCCTTTACCCCGAGCTTACATAGGGCATAAAGCTAGACCACTCAAACTTATGGAACATGTCTAGCTCAGCCATAGAGTATACACAAACACAAGGCACAACAACTTTTCTCTTCTTTGAGCATATGACTAGGCCACTCTRGTCGCCCTGAACTGTTTAAATATCCAAGATTTATATAATTATCTTCACTTAGTCTTTTGAGGTAGCATATAACTGAACCGATCATCTTCAGCTCAAGATTCAGTCTGACCCTTCTTACCTCAAGTTTATTCTTAATTAGTACTCTCTTCAGTTGGTGATAGGCTATAGTCAGACCACCCAAACTTATGGAACCCCGTCTGACTAGCCTGTTCATAGATAGAATAATAGTAAAGTATAGTCAAATTATATCCTTTTGGTTCCAGCATGTGCGTGGTATTGGACCAAGACCACCCAAACTTATGAAACTTGTCTGGTCCTTTGCCTGGTTCATTCTCTTAAAGCCAAAGCAAAAAGAAACTCACAGAAACCCAAAGAAAACAAGGTCGCCAAGCTACCCAAACTTATGGATTTGACTGGCTCCTGAAAAGTCAATCACAAGCAACCCTCGTAGGTCAGAGCAGCTAGACTACCCAAACTTATGGATTTGACTGGCTCTCCACGCAATCCAAAAATAAACAGAGCACTAAGCCTTCCCAAACTTATGAAACTGACCCAGCCTTGGTTGACCCAGTCAAACTCAGGCAATACTGCCCTCCTCCCAGCCTTCCCCCAGATGCAACCCCACAATCTGCTTTCAGTCATACAACAAAGTTGAAACCGATTTCACGCACACATGCCTTTACTTAGTATGAATTGTGTCATGAAATGCAAACTGAAAGTCAAAATAGGGAGACAGGCAACATACTCAGTCAAAACATAGCAAGGAATACAGATAGGGGCTATAACTGGGTTTATAGAGGGAAAGCAATAGTTACCTCTCAGTTCCCTGCCTCCAGAACTCCTTTTGAGTTTCGCCAGAGCTCCCGCAATCGGTGGGCTGACTCCCCACAGAGTCTTGCTGCAGTCCTACGGGTCGAAATCCCGCATGCCGCCTTTCTCTTAGATCGAGACTAGACTTAGAGTAAGAAGGGCAGAAGATAAGGGGTTTCAGACGCTCGAGATACAAGAGAGGGACAAACTCAACTCTTGGGAGAGGGTCTTGATACCTTCACTCGCCTGAGGGCCTCGCAATGATGGCCTCATAGTATCAGCTTGGCCAACTTCTGAAGTCAAACTGTTGAAATCAACCCCCTGACGACCTCCCAAATCGTAGCACTAACCCCCTACTTGTAAAGTCTAGTCACCTCTCCGAGTCTCAACACCTTTCCTCAACCCAATCGCCGCCGCATAGCAGTCTGTAATAGTCAGCAGCAATAGGCAGCAATACGCAGCAGCCAGCAGCAGCAGTTTGTGCACAGATGCAGCAGCCAACAGCAGACAACAACAGTTCCAACAGTGAGGTTCGAGCATACTACATAGCCCAACTAAGTTCGCCGCATCCGTTCACTCAAGTGGTTGCCAATAGCAATGCTCTCACCGGTTCGAACGCTAACGGCCCCGCAATGGTGGTCAAGTAAACCCGCATGGACCATCTTCAGCCAACTGCAGAGCCGGCCTGTCCGACGAACTCTCAATCTCCAGCACCACCTCTCTGAATATTACTCTTTTGTCCTCAACAAGCCCTGCAACAGCCACAACACCGCCCTCCAGAAAAACCAACCTCAGCAGCAGCAACAACGACAATCAGCAGTAGCTGCTCCTCTTCCAGAAGTTACTCCGATCAACAGCAACAGTCGTGCTTGCAGATGCCGATCCTTCTTTGGTTACCTCATCTAGCAGGGTGGACTGTGCACTGGCCGATAGGTAAGCCTCCAAAGCCCTATGGCTATCTCTTCATTAGTTCGCTATTCCAATAGTCAGGAACAGGCGGTCCACCGATCCACAGGTGAGTTTCCCTACTCCCGCAGCCTCCCTTTCAGCTCTGCCTTTCCGTTGAACTTCCCCAACCAATAGTCAGATTCCTCTTTTGCACCGCTGTGTTCGGCCTCTCAGGTATGTACTCCCTCGCCCCCTTCTATTCCTCATCATTTTCTACCTCCGTCGTTGCTCCCTAAGTGGGTCGAGCAACGTGCAACTGCAACCCTCTTTTCTGACAGGAGCAAACCCCTATCCCTTTCTCTTCCTGGCTACTCCATCTACTTCTGCATGTTCGATCCTCGATATCCCCACGACTTTATCCAACCGCCGGTAGGTAGGCGTCCGCTACCTCCACCACTGCCATCCGTTTGTAGTGCATAATCTTGATTCGCATGGCCATACCTGACCACCCTCCTGACCAGTTCCCTAGAACATCACAAGGTACACCGCCAGTTCACCCTCACGAGCGCAGAAAGATAGCACAAAGCTACTTGCAGAGCAACGCACCTGTCAACAGGTGAGCATCCCAAGCCCCAGGACCGCTCTCACGCTGCTCCCGTCACTAGAATGAGCAAATCGCATAAACCTTCCGCTAGAGCGTGGACATATATACCGCTGTCCAGCCATACACGCAGAGAGTTAGAGAGGAGCTTCTTCCATCGATAGGTTGGGCGGCGCCTTGGCACACAGGTGAGTCTTCGACACACGCCGGCCTCCCTCTACTTCCACCGATATAACGAGCGAAATCGAATGCATCTATCGCTGGAGTACGATCCAATACATTCAGCCCCACCTCGAGGTAAGTACTCCCCTACTCCCACGCAGCCCCTTTCCTTTCTAACTCCCATCCTACTAACCTACCCCTCAAACTACTGCTACCAACCAGCTCGCCCGGGTTGAAAACCCCGGGTTCGGCTCTTGGCTTGCTCGATATCCCTCAGAAACGGGCGGGACGAGCTACTTCCTCCTCTTTTCTTCCAGCCGCCATACCTCCGCGCGGCCCTTCTCTTCTCTAACTGCTGAACCACTCACCTTCTGCTAGTACTGACCCCGGATTCGTGCTCGCCCAACATAAAACTCTCGGGGTCGTGCTCTTCCCCGCTCGATACCATTAAATATCGAGCGGGTTTTCACGCCATCACTCCTCCCTCGCTCCCTCCGGCTTCTGCCATAGCCACCGCGCACTAACCTCGCTATCCAACTCCCCCCCCACTGCTCCGTTTCAAAAATGGACACGACTACTACGTTCGCCTGGTCCGTAAACCCTTTACTAACACTTTCGCCCGCCCGATTTCGTTAAGAAACGGGCGATCTTCACTGTCTTCAGCTTCGCCATAGCTCCTCCCCTCTCCTCTCAGACGTCGAATGCATTCTTTTTCCATTCTGTTGTTCGCCCGTCGCTCTTTCGTTGCGCGAAGCCGCCCGGTCAGCCTTACTGCCCGTCACTCTACCGCGCCAGCCCCCACCGTTTTTTTCCAACGCTTCCTATTTCTACGGCCTCCCACCTCGTTTCTTCGAGACACAGGCCCGACAGCAGCAGACCCTGTCGTATCGGGCGGCCGGTTGTTCCAGCAGCTCCAACTATCAGAGGGAAACCTCGGAGGGAAACGACGACCAGTCGGTTCGATAGTCCCTTTTGTGAGCAGCTAGCCCCCCGCCTCCTAGAGGTACACCGTTGGTCCCCCCCCTTCCATGAGGGGCCCTCAGCAGAGACCGCTGAAGTCCATAGGGGAGAGGGACCTGAAGGGGAGAAACATTGACTGGCCTGTCAACGAGGCTCGGTCCTGATGTTACCGGCTGACCCCTGCCCAGTATCACCCACCTGCTGCGATATGTATCGCGCCCGCTGATGGGTGCGGCTCCCTCATATTCCCCCACAGGGGCTTGAACCCGAATGTGGCTGCTACGGGGCTCCCCCGTAATACTATATAAAGGGGTAACCTCGGCGCTGTCACAAAAATAGTTTGTAATCATACTTCAGGCAACCCCGCGAACACAACATACCCCCGCGTGACCCTACCGAACCCGAAATGTGGGTCATATACATTCTGCATTACCGGTTTCTTTGCCTCGAGTGCAACTACAAACCCAAGCCCTGACCGCGCCCTATTCCCAACAGCGGTGTGATAGCGGACTCTCGCCGACATCTCAATACGTGGGCCCATCAGACGAGGCATGCACTCAAGGTCCCCGACTGTCGGGACAACCATAAAGTCTGGCGTCGTATCCTGCTAGCGCTAGGCCCAAGGTTGAGTCTACTTTTGTCGGATGCTCAAATAAACAAACATTGCGCGACGTGCAGACCTACTGAAATACTTTCAGAACCACCTTGTTGTCGATGTCGTCCTCCGCACGTACGCACAGGTCACCGGCAAGCGCACCAATCACGAGACGTAATCCTTTTAATCCTATCTTAATCAGAAAAACAAAAATCTGGTCGGCAACTATGCCGATTTTCACAACCATCAATAAAAAAAAAGATCACGCGCGCCTCAAATCTACGCGCCCCCACACTCTTTATTCTTGTCAACCATACAGTCAACGTAAACCACAGACACTGTTGCGCCTCTCACGGTATACTTAGAACTACAAACCAAACTATTTCTGTCGTCTGCAAAAACCAGGGCGGATACCCTTGTAAGGGTATTCGCACCGACAGCGCCAGATCCAGACGCACATTTGCAGCTCGTTCACCAAACGAACGGGTACAGGCAAGGCATACTTCGGTGAAGGGGGGGGTGACAAAAAAAAAAAGCAAAAAGTGAAAAAAAAAAAAAAAAAACTAGGGAAAAATCCCGGGCGCCCGGGTCCCGATCTCACGCCCGATTGGCGACCGGGTGACCGGCGGGAAATGAACCCCGGACACGGGTCCGGGCAGCCCCAGCGCAAAAAAAAAAAAGCAAAAAAAAACAAACAAACAAATTGCAATGCAAACGACTTTTGGCAGAGGGCCATATCAGAAGTCTTCATGGAACTGACGATAAAAGAAAACTAAATAAATCACACACTAAGGCATCTCGCTTTAAATTCCTTTAGTCCTTTTAAAATTCATTTACACTCACCTTTCCCCTCTTTGACAGCCAACTCTCAAAAAAAGAAAACATCCCGGATTTGGGCTCCTCTCAGAGAGCGTGGAAAAGACCCTCCTCCTTTTTTTTTTTTTTTTTTTYTTTCCATGCCCGGGAATCCGGGACGTCATGCCGGGGTAAACTGCTGTTCATGAAAATCTTCCTAGAAAAACCCCAAAACAATATAACCCAAAAAAATTCATATGTAACTTGGGCTGCCCATGAAAACGGGCGCCCGCTGCAGCCTTTGGGGACTATAAGTCACTTTCACTTCTGTAGGCGTCATGTGGCACTTCAGTTTAGGTTTTTATTTTTCTTTATTTTTCAGCCCGTCCGTCAAAACGAACGAGTACCGAACAAATCCCACGATTCGTGGAAGTAAGACATGTAGGAATGTAAAAGGGAAAAATGTATATAAAAAAGAAAATCTAACAAAAATAAATATAACGTTCTAAACAAAATCTATAAAAAAAAAACGAACCAATCAAAACCTAAGAAAAAAAACGGCATTTCCCCCCCGCTCCTTCTTTCGTCAGCCACGAAATGTTGGAATACAGCCCCGAGTTCGATTCCTTCAGAGATCGAAAAAATATTTTGGACCTTTTCTCGATTTATGCACGTCATCCTCACACAGGGCGACTTTCCATCATGATGGCTAGACCAAGCTCCAACATCATTGGTGTCGGGTCGACACCTCTCACTGGACCTCTGATTTAGCTAAACACTTGCCGAACAGAGGTCCAAGACTTTAAAATTTTGAATAGCTCGTCTTTCCTCGTGCAACGGCCGCACACCCTCGCGCGATGATCCCTATTAGCCCTTAGGGCTTTGAATCGCGATGCTTAGCAGATGCGTGTTATTATTTCAAATAAGGTAAGTTTTATTATCACACCCCTCCATTCATGTGGCCTTACCATACGCAGAGAGAAGTCGGTCACGCTCTCGGTTCTCGCGGCTATTTTTTTGAATGCGGACTTAGGTTCCGAAAGTGTTAATCTCTTGGTCATAGGTAGGTCTGAATAGACTTATGGCAAGCACGTCAACCTTATTGAGTCAAAACCCTTTCACTATTGTCAGACAATGTCGATATTAAAATTATCAGGAAAATACCGTTATAAGGGTTTCTGCTCTGATACCGCTTCTTCTTCCTCCTCTTCTTCCTCCTCTTTCTCCTCCTCCTCCTCGTCTTCCTCCTCCTCCTCATCGCCGTCCTCCTCCTCCTCTCCCGTTCTTCTTCTGCTCGTCCTCCTCGTTGTCCTCCTCTTCCTCCTCCTCCTCCTCTTCCTCCTTGCCTTCTTCTTACCTCCTCTACGTCCTCCTCCTCCTCCTCCCTCTCCTATTCTTCTTCTACCTCGTTGTCCTCCTCGTCGTCATCATCATTCTCTTCCTCCTCCTCATACTACTTTCCCCACCCCTCCCCCGATTCTTTTTGTTTCAACCAGTCGATCAATCAATCAATCAATCAATCAATCAATCAATCAATCTATCAATCAAATGAGATGGCGATCGCATCAAATCGATTAATTCGACAGGATCTTGATACCCTAAGTCGTTGTACTGGAATCGACCGACAAAAGGTCACACAATTTGCTTCCAGAATCAAACGTTGTAAGTCTCCTGAAGTTTATAAAGGGAAGGGTTTTCAATATTGAAATTAAATTAAACTCAAGTAACAAGGCAAAAAAAAAACATGTCAAATTTCGAATCGAATAAATCGGCAAAACATGCACTAAACTATCAAGATCTTACCGAATTAATCTATTCGATTGGATTGTCATTTCATTTGATTGATAGATAGATTGATTGATTGATTGATTGATTGATTGAATTTATAAATAAATAAAAAAGTTGGGTTGATCGTAGTGACGGTGGAGGTTCGACAGGCTACCCATTGTCATCGTCCTCCTGCTCTTCTTCCGCCCTACCGTCCTCCTCCCCTCTTCCCCCTCCTCCTGCAGAGGTTCCTCGTCGCCGCCATCACCTACCTTGTCCTTTTGGGCAGTGTGTCCATCGTCCTCCTCTTCCTCCTCTTCATCTTCATCATCCCTTTCCTATTTTATGCCATGTCCTCCCTCGCCGGTGCAACCACGTCGCCATCCCCACGTTCTCGTCATGGTTGTCAACGTCCAAATTTCCTCTCCCTTCTCTGCTTTTTACTTTTCGCACTCACTCACTTACGCACTCACTCACTCACTCACTCACTCACTCACCCACTCACTTACTTAATCAATCAATCAATACAATCAATCAATTTATACGATCAATCAATCAATCAATCCAGATCCCATCGAATCGATTGATTCGATAGGATCGTGATCAAGATCCTATCGAATCAATCGATTCGACGGGATCCCGATTGATTGATTGGTTGATTGATTGGTTGATTGATTGGTTGATTGTATTGATTGATTGAGTGCAAGGGGAAATCAACCAATAAATCAATCAATCAATTAATCAATCAATTAATCAATTAATTAATCACTCAATCAGGATTTTGTCAAATCGATTGATTTGATAAAATCCCCACCACCACACCCCACACTCTGTCATTGTTTTTTTTTTTTCCCGCTTAGGAGAGCCTTGAATGTTTTAAGGGGGGTCCCCTAGTGGTGCGCACCCGCTCCCCCCGTTTTTTTATTTATTTTTTTTAATAAAAATTCGTTATCTGGGATTTCGGACAACTCCTCCCTGACTGTGTCCCGGAGAGGTCTGAGGGAGATGTCTCCCTATCGAACAACTAGCCGCCTAGCAAAATAAGTAAATAAATAAATTAAATTCTGACATCGTAATATCCATCAGATGCAATCTACAAGGTGGCAGTTTGATTGCAGCCTTTATGAAGGCGGTCCAATGAACAACATACAAAGAAGATAAAAAAAAAAAAAAACATCCCTTATGTTGTGATGGCGATCGGATACAAGAAGATGCAGTTAGATGCACGACGTGGAATATGCCCCGCCTCCCTCTCAAGGCACTAGGAAGATTTGCAAAGAAAATAAAAGAAACCCAAAAACTACAACAACCCCCTTCCACATGTATTGGCTAGATAAATTCAACGAAGCACTAGTATGATTTAAACCTCAATGAGGGTTGATGTAGCTGGATTCAAAATTATATACTTTATTTATCTATTTTTAATTATTATTATTATTAAAAAAAAAAAGTTGTCGTACCTCCCCCGAGGCGTTAAACTTTGACGAAGAGATGAACTTCGCGTTTACTTGTGAAAGGCAGAGAAAAAAACAAAAGCGAATGTAGGCCCAAAATTATGGCTAGATTCATCGTAGAACACCCCGTTCAGAGTAGTAGTCGTAGTGGTGGTAGTAGTAGTGGTATAAAAAAAAAACAAAATGGTGGGGAGGAGAAACGCGACGTTCTGTCGAATGTCCCACCTTCCCTTACCCCGGACACTCTCACGTGCACGAACATATGTGTGCGTCGTGCCTCTCTCTCAGACAGACACATGATGCAAGGACTTCAAAAACAATAAAAATGTTGTTGTTACCTAAATAGAACACCCGGTCATTATAGTTATTTCAGGGGCAACTTTCACTTTAGATGAAATTGTAATTATCAGGCGCTCTATTTGGCTGATAATGGTGTTTTTTATGGAAAATAAATGCAGTTCCTTTTCATATGTGGGCACATGATGTATACTAGGGTTCTCCTACTTTTGTCACAACTTAACACCTAAGATTGATGTTCCTGCAAATATGTTACGTATGTTGCTTTTTAGTTTTAATGTTCCAAGATGACAAACAATTTTTTTTTTTTGCAGTATTGCTTCCATTCAAACCTTCTGCACCAATGAATATGATTTGGTCACATGGAGGAGTTTGTATTTTTATTACAGGTGTTATCTTTTTCACTACAAAAAAGATACAAATTACTCAAATCATGCACGTTGGTTTTGAACAAAATGTAAGCAACGGAAGATTGTGTTGTTTACGAAGTATTGATAATTATATGGACCTAATTTTTAATCCATTTGTGAAAACTTTCACTTTAAATGGATCCATAATTATGTGACATTCTGATAATGGTAGTAGTAACATAGTAGTAAAGGTAGGAGTAGGAGTAGGAAGAGGAGGAGTAATGCAGAGGCAAAAGCAGTGCTACAGTTGAGATGTGAAGCACAATTAGACTCCATCTGGTCCACAGGACAAAGAATGGTGTCGGTACCGCCTTTAATATTCCAAAGCTCGGTATCAGTCACTT
The DNA here is from genome assembly GCA_003427395.1 of Chara braunii. NCBI lineage: Eukaryota > Viridiplantae > Streptophyta > Charophyceae > Charales > Characeae > Chara > Chara braunii. Next base: position 1,237,660 of record BFEA01000300.1, on the reverse strand, counting down.
TTAGCTTCAGCAAAATGCAAAATGCATTTTTGGTTAATCAAATTCACTTCGGATGCACATGTGGCTTAAATCTCATAAATCTTGTTTAAACTCTTTGCAACATTCCTGAAGGCAAAGCACAAAATAATATTCATGTTGCGCCCATATGCTTACCCTTGTCCAAACTTGTACGATCCTGTCCTAGAAGCATGATACTCCCAGTGGACGCTTTTCGTTCTTCCCAGGTTTCGGCGGAATACTAGTTGCTCCCCATTCAAATTCTCCTTTGACTATCGCGTCTCGAGGCTTCAAAAGCTTTTCAAGTGAGGTACCGTCAATAGTTGTTTGATCGGAGCCCGGAGTCACCATTTGTGATAATTTATATGCGATTATCCAGATTCCGATGTTTCGTTGAAAACCTCCAAGATCATAGTAAACCCGAACGGGTTTTTTGTAAATGTGAATCCAAAGGCCTAGTAAAGAGTCAACTCCATACCGTAAATTTTCGGTCACATCCACTCCGGGATCCAAGGGAGTTGTTCCTTCAGGCTGTGTAGAGTAAAACCTGCTTAGGCTAAGCAAATACCTAGACCCCGTCCCTACTGGCGAAGTAGTCAGTGCTTTCCTGTTACCAGGTCTCTTTCGAGTTAGGCAGGTACTACGGGTCCTCTAACTTCCAATTGGTGCCAGTTATAAACACCCACCTTATAAACTATTGGTTAGTACGGTGATCATTGCTACATAGGTTGACACAACTTTCTAATAAGTTGTCTTTAGTATTCTGTACTCTTAATTATGCCAGCATTGCGCTCTATCAATAGGTAAATGTTTGATGGTGTAGGTGTTTGATTCTAAATGTAATGCATTCTCCCTCGATGGTCTCTCTCTCAACACTATCGTTTTTACCTAAATATAATATCAGTCTTCCTAATTAGTAATTACTATATTTTGAATAATAAGGTAGAAGTTAGTGAAGTGCATGCTTATGGCCTTCAACACATTCATCAACATTTATACGACAACACCTTAAACATGGTGATTCGAGTGTCTCGTGGTTGCCTATGGACAATTGATTAAGGCTCAAAGCCTCAAACATTCTTTATTTTACAGATTCTTCAACATCTCGCTTTGCTCTACAATTATTTATACATTGTAAATGACACATTTCGAAAACAGATTGTTGATATTTTATAGAGAGCTAATGTTGATCAAAAAATTATGAACTTCAAAGTTCATACTGTATTAGGATGAAGTGCACTTTGTTGACGACCTCAATCCTTCCCGATTTCCAAGTCACTCAACAGTATATTTTTGCTTATCGACTTTTATTGATTTTTTTTTTCTTTCATGGGGGCAATTGTCATCTTAATCGGACTGTGAGGATATTCACCACTTCAGAACAACTTAGGATCTTTAACACATCGATTTCGTCAAATAACTTTGTCAGGTTATGACCTTTTAGGATCTTCACCAGTTCAAGGCATTTCTAGATATGTGTCAATTAAGGACCTTTTAAGATATTCACCACTTCAAAACTCTCCTTTAAAAATCATGAAGGATTGTGATGTGATAAATAAACTTTACAAGGTCTAAAGCTATCTAAGAAAGATGTTCGAAACATGAAACACTTAAAACCTTTCAAAATCATGAAAGTCATTTTTCTCATCCAAATGAGTAGCTCCAAATTTGCAACATTGTATGATTTTATTCTTCTACATACAATTATCTACATAACAACCCTTTTTCCACCAAGTGTCTGTCAGTCACCATAACAATCCTCTTTCCACTCAGATGAGCAATTCCCAATTTAAAATAAACTACTTGACCTTTGTTTTTTCTACATGCAAATTGTCTACGGAATCACTTTTTTTCCACCGAAACGGGTAAATTCAACATTGAAATGAAATCTTTGATCGTAAGTTATTATACAACAAAGATCATAAAAACATATAAAAACCGTGATATTGATGTCTTATTATGCATTCTGTTTTGTATTTTATATTTTTGCTTATGCTTATTGCTTTTTTTTTTTTTTTTAAAGTCATATTGTTGCTCCCTCTTTACTATGTCCCTCTTTACTATGTCTCTCGCATATAATGTTTGCCATATTGATTGTCGTTAAGCAAAGCTGCCCACATCCTCGTGCATTTTTAGCAGACCCATATAGAAAAGAGGCAGAGTAAAAAAAGAGGGATATTTACTATTTAGTATTGTGCAAAATTTGACTTTAATGATGGTCGTCCATTTGCACTGAACGTGGGCATGTGTGAAAAAAACAGAGGGTTAGTCTGATAATTAAACCAAGAATACTAACACAATGTGAGTAAGGAAGCTTTACGTGAGAGTTACGTGAGTGGAGGTATGGACGAGGGAAAGGAATAAAATGTAGGTCGGGGAATAAAAAATGGATGAATGATAAAACAACATTCAGCAAACTACCATGCGTTGAGAAATTGAAATTTCATTAAGGTTCAAAGGGTGGGTCGTTATCATTTAAGTGGGGAAACGATCAGTCTAAAGCGGATTAGCAACAGGGGATTCAATTGCACGAAGTGGAGGCTTATTAGTGACACTTGCACTCAAAACGGTTTCTGTGAAGTTTTTACTTTCTATTTGAGAGAAGGTTAACAACAGCTGTAGTTTTCATCACCACTTCATGACACCTTTCACCACTTCAGGATGCAACCTGCCTAAACAAGTGGTTTTCAGGGTCTTCAGACCTTTCACCAGTTCAGGACCATTCGGGTCTGAAAATCCCGAATAGTCCTGAAGTGGTGAAAACTCCGAAGACCCCGAAAACCATCTGTTTAGCCAGGCTGCATCCTCAAGTGGTGAAGGGTGGTTTTCATGGTCTTCGGACCTTTCACCACTTCAGGACCACTCAGGATTTTCAGACTGCCCGAAACTCTCACTTGATCACTTCAGGACCCCCTTCACCACTTCAGGATGCAGCCTAGCTAAACAGGTGGTTTTCAGGGTCTTCGAACCTTTCACCACTTCAGAACCATTCAGAAATTTCAGACTGCCCAAAACGCTCACTTCAAAATTTTCATTCCTGAATTTTCAGGTACCCGATAACCGCTTGTGTTTATTTTTAAACACAAGGTTCCAAGCTATTGGTGTGAGAAAGCTTCCACTAACCTGGAAACCGTGTCCAGTCTCCTATGCCCCTTTGGGTGGACCGTCTCTTCATCTTTTTTTGGGATGCCAAAAAAAATGGACTTCATCGACAGAAAACAAACCCAGAAAAAAGACAAACCCACCTGTCATTTACCCATCAACCTGTCTACAGCTGGAAACTAGTTTTAGTATCCCATCATCCCTAAGTAACCAAAAAGACAAAACGATTGGGCCAAACCCAGAAGAGCTACAAGCATCGAAGGACATCGACAACCCACACCCCTGTCTTTGACCCTCTTCTCTATTTTTTTGCTGGGAACCGGACCCAACATCCATTTTGGAAACACCTTTGGAATGCAGAAAAGAAGTGGGGCCATTACACGGCTTAGGTTGAGAACTGCAATGGGAAAACAAGCAAGGTGAAAAATTGGGTCCACTCTTACTACATCCTTGGCTCCAGTAACAGTGGGTGTGAAGGGAAGGGGTCTGGGAAGTCTTTTGCATTCCTCATGGGGATGTCGGAATCTACCACTATTCATTCCTTGAAGAAAAGGCGGTAATCCCGTGGTACTTGTGTGCGGTGCACAACCAATCCTGCAACGTTGTAGGTCGTCGATTTAATAGGTCGCACAAATTGGCAGTGATAACGATGTTGCCTACGACTACGAACATGGCGACGAAGCAGATCTTTCACTTTCTCGAGGGCATGGTGATCATACCGTCTAAAAGGTGGTAGTGAGCATGGGGAATGTCTATGTTGATGAGACATTTGTAATGGCTGATTTAACAGTAAATGTAAGGATCACGATGGACATGACGACAGTGAAGCTGATAATAAAAAGGCGAGGAAGGAAGAGTGGAGGAGGAGGACAGAGAAAAAGTAGTGAAAGAAGGGAGAGGATGATGTCCCGGAGGATGCCGCTGAAGGGGTAGGGGGTGATTGTGGTGATAGGAGCTGAGTGTATAGGAGGGAGGAAAGTGGGGACAACGGTCGAACAAATGATTAGTTGTGCACCTAACTCGACTATTTAGAGTCCTTTCTTGCAGATTACCTATACGTCTGGCCTCCAATCACTCTTTAGTCAGTCGTTCAACACTAGAATAGTGGCACGAAAATTCTCATCTCTTGCAGTCATTTCCAGGGCCTTAAGCATGTTGTCTACAAAGGTTGGTTGGGTTGCTGACCGGGTCGCAACATCCGCATTTGGCTATATGGAGCGCCGATGCTCCTGATGCATAATTATCAATTGGTAAGAGGTGGGCAGGTGCCAATTACCAAAAACATGAGCAACATTAACCCTTTATATAGCGGAATGCGGTTGTTCCAAGGGTCAGACCACAACCACTGATCAACTCAAAGCGAAGCTCGTGAAACAAACCCTAATAATGCAAAACAACAGTCCCGCAAGCAAAAAACAGAAAACAAATCCGGCAGCAATTCTATCGAATTACTATCAATAGACAAAATATTAATAAATCACACTTGATCAGCGAAGTGTTAGCAAAAATTTTACGACTTCTGCATTTGCGTGTTCATCTTTGATGTGCATATACAACCAAACAATGAAAATTTCAAAAATTTTAAAAATAGAAAAAATGTTGAAATGGTGCATACGCTACTTAAAAAAAAAACAAAGCAGCATTGGAATGATAATAATTTTCTACATGGCAGACTATAATTTTCAACATCTTCGCCACTTCAACATTTTCAAAAATTTCAGCATTGATATGCATTGCAAGGAGGGGAGGGTTGAAACAGACTATAATTTTCAACATCTTCGCCACTTCAACATTTTCAAAAATTTCAGCATTGATATGCATTGCAAGGAGGGGAGGGTTGTTCCAAAGTTTCAACACCTTCACAACTTCAAATTTATTGGAATGTTATTACTAAATGCCCCTTCAATTTTTTTAAAATCTTCAACGGCAATATACATCTGAAAAACTGAAGAGGGATGTAAAATTTTAAGATTTCTTCACCAGTTCAAAGTTTTTATAACCTTCAACAACAATCAAACACTGAAAATTTTAAAAACTCTAAAATGATGAAGATGCTGAAAAAACTTAATACCCTCTTGGGGGAAGAATCATAATGTCCCACATCTATATTCATAAAATTTCAGCATCTTCACCATTGCAACAATTTCACATTCTTCAACATTAATATGCATAACAGGGAGGGAAAATGTTGTCAAAATTTTCAACATCTTATTCACAATTTCAAACTCCTTGGATGTTCAATATTGACGTAAAGCGGAACCCTCGACATTTTTAAAACCTTAAAAGTGTTACCGTCTGTTTTCAAAAAGCTTACAAGTTCAATCTTCTTCACTTCAAAATTACCTTTCACAAAAATTTAGCAAGTCATTGACCAAAGAGAGAGAGAGAGAGAGAGAGAGAGAGAGAGAGAGAGAGAGAGAGAGAGAGAGAGAGAGAGAGAGAGAGACCATACACTTCATATGCTCGATGTTTTCTATAGTTTGGCCGGTCCACTTACATCCATAATTTGCTGCGGGGTAATTTCAACAAGGGAACTGCAATTCACGAGTAGCAATTGGAGGATTGGGTATGCAAACAAGTTTCATTTACCTTCGATATGGTATTCGTGCAACACAGGCCATATTATGTGGTTCTACTGGTAGTATATACACAAGTAAAAAAGCCAAAAAAATAAATAAATATATACATATTATATAATACAACAAAATTGAAAAAAACTACAAACATTGTGAAAATGATTAATATATTATGAAACTGTTAATAACCAGAGGTAAAATCTTGATGGAATAAAACAACTTCATAAAAAACTGCCTTATCCTCGTTGAGGGACAACCATAAAGCATTGCGCAAAGTACGAAATTTGAAAAACACAAAATGGTTAGTGAATGGTGAACTCAGTGTATAAGTCGCGCCTTGTTATCACGAATTCAAGATCAAAACTTTTTGGACTTACTACATCCTCCACAAAAAAACTCAAAATCGGCGCACTTAACAACCATTTGCTCTAATCCACTGAGCTACTAGAGACCTTTCTATTGTTGTAATCTATCATATTTTGTTGAAAAACATCTTGTCTTTTTACTTCAGTAGTCTTATGCCAAGTCTGCGTTACCAATACTTGGGAAGACATCATTAACCGTGCTACTCTAGGTATGGAAGTTATGCATGAACGTGTGCTCATAATTTTCCTTTGGATCTAGCATCCGTGGATGGTGCCCCTATATTGAGTAATTGATTATCGATAATAACCTGTGTAGCATCACATTCGAGCTCAGTGACCGAACCCGAACGCTCGGTACTGAGCCCGAACGTGGCCCGAAATCGACCGAGCTCGAACATTTTTTTTTTACTATATATATATATATTTTTTCATATATATAGGGGTTGGGAGGCCCCTGGGGGCATTGCTCATCACTCCTGAACATATACACACATGCACACACACACACACACACATCACACATGCACACAAACTCACACACACACACCCCACACACACGAGGACGCGCTAGGCAGGCCCCTGATTTGCGCTCGGCCGAACATTTTCGGTTCCCGCTCCGCGGAACATTTTCGGTTCCCGCTCGGCCGAGCGTCCGAACATGTTCGGCTGCTCGGTGGGGTGCCATGTTTGGTGTGCTACACAGATAATAACATTGAGCTTAAGTACAAAGTTTCATTCTATCGAATCAATCAAAAAAGAACAATTGAAAATAAGTTGCAACTTATTTTCAATTGTTCTTTTGTGATTAATTCGATAGAATGAAACTTTGTACTTTGTGCAACGTGGGCTATGTTATGTGGTTCTACTGGTCGTATATACACAAGTGAAAAAACAAAAGATAAGTATATATATATATGTATTATATATACAACAAAATTGAAAAAAACTACAAACATTGTGAAGATGGCTAATATATGATGAAACTGTTAATGACAACTTGGGTCCGATCAGTTCTTTTTTTATATTTTAAATATTAAAAAGCTGCCTTCTCCTCATCGGGGGACAGCCATGTATTTTTCTCTCACCTCACATATCTTTTAACTTGCGTTCCTAATGCTATACAGGGGACCCCTGCAAGTATAGATTTCTCTCTCTCTTCAGTGACGTGAGCTTACCTCTCTCGGTGGAGAGGGGTAACGGCATGTTTGCCCCCTTTGCCCTAGCGTTTAGGGTGCAGGGTCGGGGCCGCCGATGCAGCCCCGGCGAACGAAAGGACCGAGTACTTGGCCGGTAACTGTGCCTACCTTTTCATCTTCCCCCGCCCCCATCGAGTAACAGTCGTGTCTAAAGCCATCACTCTTCCACACTCCACATGCAACCCACTTGCACACGCACTCACACCCGTGTTGGCTGAAGACCTTACTGATACCGACTGGGAAAATCCAGCTGACGCAGTTGGTTGGCACCAAGAGTGCTACAGGCGGCCATGGGGGATTGAACCCGTGGCCTCCAACTAAAACAAAACAAGGATGCATAGAGGAAACACAACTCAAATGCTCCACCAATGTGTTCAGTCGATGTGTGCTTATGTTTGAAAACTGAGACAATGTAAAGACAGCTTCGGACGGTGGGGCAACCAAAATTCAAAAAAAGAACACACCCCGACCATGTCGATTGACTGCAATCAATAAAGGCATTATATCGAGTTTAATCTACTTTTGTTCCGCCTTAGTTGTAGCGATGCCAACATGAACCGAACAATTCGAGTCAAGTTCATAGTCCAGTGAACCTACCCAACCTGCCTCTGCCTGTTAGGCCCTGTTTTGACTCATCCTCTATACTTTCCAGTGAATCTGATGACTTTGTGTGGCCAGGATCATCCTTCTTCTAAAATTGATGGGGGCCTTTCAAAAGGTTGTTCTGACAAGAAGACAAGAATAAGAAACAGAAAGTCTCGTGCGGAGGTGCCTTTCCCTAATAAAAATTCAGTTCACTGCCACAAAAAAACAGACAGACTGTTGATAGGCACCACATTTTGCATTTCTTATCCGATGATGAATTTTGGCCGACGACAAAATCCAATCGAATTGAGCTGGACCGCAACATTCAGGTGGTTGGAGGAGTTTTAAGAGAGACGTGGATCGATTAAGTGCAAAAGGTCCTCACAATCACCTACACAAACAAGCAAGGAGAACGACTTCGTGGAGGCTAGGAAATATATTGTGTTAACTTCGGTACACAATTAAGATGGTGTAAGCACTGGCCCGCACTGCTTTTGAGTCTGACCCGCGATGCTTTTCTTACCCGGTTTATGTTTCCTTCCTAAGCCTGAGAGGTGACACCAGCGGAGCCTGCCCCGAAGGCTGCTCGCAAGTGCGTCAGACAAGCGTCTATGGATTGAGATGGTTAGAAGATGTGCTTTGTTTTTCACAAATAGAGTTCGACTCGATCCGCTTTGCTGACCCAGTGTATATTTTCTAAGCCTGAAAGATGGCAGCAGCCATCATCCCCTACCTTGGAGGCTGCTCACAAGCGTTCGCTTCTCTTGATTGAAGATGGTTATCAAAAACCCTTTGAAGGGGAGAGGGAAGGGAGCGGACTGAGGGAAGTGGAGCATGGAACATGTGTTTCAGCTGTCAAACACAGACCAGGAAAATAACCAGTCCAAGGGTGTATATATAATACTGGCAGGCTAATTTGACTCGACATTTTGGCAGCTCATTCGAGGGAAGATGCTATAATTAAGTTATACACGAGTCAAGTGTTATGGTAGGAAGGGACAGGAGCGTATGCATGAAGTAGGACTCCCAGCCATTTTGAATAAAAAAACTGTTATGCTGCAATGAATTGGAGAGTAAGAAACAAATCTTCAGCTCCTGTGAAAAATCAGACCTCGACTGCCCCAGGACAAGTTGATTGACTGTCTGCACAGCTGAACCACAAAACCACCTTCCTAGATGAAACTACAGTACCCATTTCTACAGCTTAGTTCCAAACAGCTAACATACATAGATACCAAGAGCTACTACCACGGTGTCAAAACAAAAGCCGTGAAGATCAAGTGAAGACTGCGCTTGCTTCACTTTGTCTACCATCCTTGTGCTGAGTACCGAAACTTTGTGTCGAGCAGACCCATTTCTCAGCAAGCTGACAATACCATCTGTGGATATGCAGACATCCCATTGACTTGACTTCTCCTCCACCATTGCATGTGTCAAATCCACACCACCCACCTACCCACCTATCCAAGACCTTGAATTCTCCTCTGCTGTTTCGTGATCACATCCGCAGCAGATCACCTACCCGTACCTCCAATGAGTCAACACATGTGTCAGTCGTGCAACCATCCACCCCTTGATATGTAGCCCCCCCCGGAACCTGGACCTTGCATTGGGGGAATGCCACCAGGGCCACCAAGAGGGGATGGTTGTTGTCGGTCCATCAAGCGAGGGCCAGGTGGATGAACACCAGGCCCAGGAGGGATGCCACGTCCTTCGATGTTCCCGAGGATGCCAGGGTACATTCTTCCGTGAGGGCTTCCAAGCACATCAGAAGGCATGCTACAAAACCCTTCACCCATTCTTTGCATTCTGCCAGGATATACAGGTCCTCCTCCATGGGGGCTTATCAGTGGATCTCTATTATTCACAAAACCCTCGCCGCCTCGTTCCATCCGGCCAGGATATGCCCCTGCACCAGGGCTTCCCAAAATTCCTGCGCCCCCGTTCGGACCCATGTGAGGCCCTATGTTAAGAGCGAGACCTGCAGGCCCTCTGATCCAGCTGGGATGTTCGTGCCGGTGAACTTCCACTCCCATCCGCAACCTTTCCCTTTCCCTTTCCTCCATCCGCAACCTTTCCATGTCCTCCATCCGCAACCTTTCCATTTCCTCCATCCGCAACCTTTCCCTTTCCTCCATCCGCAACCTTTCCCTTTCCCTTTCCCTTTCCTCCATCCGCAACCTTTCCATTTCCTCCATCCGCAGCCTGTCCCTTTCCCTATCCTCCATCCGCAACCTTTCCCTTTCCCTTTCCTCCATTCGCAATCTTTCCCTTTCCCTTTCCTCCATTCGCAGCCTCTCCCTTTCCCTTTCCAACCGTTCCCTTTCCATTTCCTCCATCTGCAACCTTTCCCTTTCCCTTTCCCTTTCCCTTTCCTCCATCCGCCACTGATCATTCGCTTTCACACCACCACCGCGCACAATACCAAGCGGTGAATCAATACGTGGTGGTAATTGCTGCTGCTGCTGAGAATGAGGCAATGAAAGATGCCCAGAATGAAGAGGCGTCGGCCCACTCACCATGGCACCGCCTCCTTGGGCAGGAGGGAAATGAGGGTTCCCACCCCTTTCAAATCCACGATCCAAAGCTTGTTGCTGTGGAGCTTCATAACCGTTGCGCTCCCATACGTCGTACCTCTGTTCCCTGGAATCAAACATATCCACCTCCACTAACACCCCTCTCTCTTGCAGCCTTCCCCTTGCTTCCTCTTCCCTCCTCTCCTTTTCCTCCCTGTCCCTTGCTATTTGCGCTCTCAAAACCTCTCTCGCTTTCTCATAACTGTCAAGATCCCGTTCCCTCGCATCATATGCGTCCACCCTCTGTTCCCTAGCATCATACATTTCCACCTCCACCAACATTCTTCCCGACGGCCTTTCCCTTCTCTCACGCTCATCCTCTCTCCTCTCTCTTCCCTCGCTTTCTTCCCTTTCCCTCCTTATCTCCTCCTCCATCCTCTGACTCCCCTCCCTTCCCTTCCTCTCCATCTCCCTCCTCTCCATCTCCTCTCTGACCTTCTCCCTCTCCCTCTGCATCTGCAGCTCTATCTCTTCATTTGCCCTCTCCCTCTCCATCTCTGCTGGCCTCTGCCTTTCATCAGGTGCTGTGAAAACCCCTTGTCTGAAATCCTCAACTCCTTGCACTGCTTTCCTCTTATTGAATTTCCCTCTTTTACCATGTTTTCTCCCAGACTCCACCTTGATTTCTGGATTGTCAGTATCCTGTACAAGAGGAGACACTGCCATGACCTGCGGCGGAGGTGGTGGTTTATTCAACGCTGACTCTTTATCAACATGGGGATTTCCAGGGGGCATGGGTCCTTGAGGAGAAAGAACAGTGGCAGCGGGAGCGATTGGATGGGCGGGCACTTGCGGTGTTGGCAACGAGTTATTGACAGGGGTCATCGTCGGGGACGGTACGACTGGCGGTGCAGTGTCTACTCTGACAAGGTGCTTCTGCTGCACCGCTATTTCAACATGCTTCTCATAGTGGTCTTCTCGGCTCCATAGGTAGAGCGGTGGCGCCAATACATTCCATTGGCTTACTTGATTATCAGATTTGTCGACTGACCCAGGAAGATAGAAAGACTGACACAAAACAAAAGACAACACACAGAAACAATGCCTGTCAGCCTCCAAAGAGATGTCCATCAATAGCCTCCAGAGATGCTAATCAATCAACAGCCATCAGTGATGATTATTCCCCGGAGAGCTGATGTAATACAGGTGCCCAGAATATTGTTGGTCCGCAGCTGCACAGCATGTCACCGCCAGACCGGCAAAAACTCTGCACAGGAAGAGGGGAGTCTACCTTTTTCTCCAATTGCCAAAAAGTTGCTCTCTCTTGATCCCTCAGGCTATGATTCCAGTTTTGAACACCGTGTCATGGCTACAGTGGTTACACTGCTTGGCTCTTGAGGCCAAGGGTGCCAGTCCGAACCCGTGTGCCGTTACAGAGGGACCAAAGGCCATAGGTATTGATCTGTACTTAACCAACCTGCCCGGCAATCATAGCAGGAATAGGTGGCCGTCGGGGGATAGGACCCCTTGTGGTCGAAGGTCATGTGCTGCATCGAGAGCATGTATGCGAGAATTGCTGAGTGTGGTGTTGTGTGTGCGTGTGTGAGTACCAACACTGCAGCCATGCAGGGGTGAAGTGGATATCCCAGCCGGTAGGGTACCACTTCTGAACACCGTGTCAGGGCTGCAGGGGTTACGATGCTTGGCTCTTGAGGCCAAGGGTACATAACAGTGTCGGTCCGAATCCATTCGCTGTCACGAAACCGTTGGAGCAACCAAACGCCGGAGGTACTGATATTGCTCACCGGCTGCTATTCCCTGCACTGACCAACTGCGCTATACGAGAGCAATTCCAGACTGCTGACAGCACATACTGCCCCAAGTGTGCATTTGCCCTCGTGCCACTCCAGCGCAAAATTTGTCCCTCCGTGGGGCTTGGTCCAGAGCTTCACTCAAGCGAAGCCAAAGCAAAAGAGAGAGCATTGTAATTTGTCACAAATTCAAGAGGAAAGAGGAAATATCCACCAACGGGCCTGGCGCAGTTGGTACACCCACGAACTGTTGAAATACAGACCCAAGTTCCAATCCACACACAATCAGATGACCAGAGAACGAAATCATTCTGAATTATCTGGGGCCGGTCAGTTCTATGATGATATCTCAAGGCCGTCAAGCGGAAACATCCACCACCCCATGCTAGAAAAGAAACCACCATCACACCTGTGTGCTCCAGACGAGGGTCACACAGCCCATTGCGGTGGAGGATAGTAGACATTGTTTGATGTACAGTCAGCGGACAGGTCAGGGCCGGCATTGGATTTGTCATAGGCCAACAGAAAGCCATCCACAAGTTTTCAGTGCTGTCATAAGGGGCCAGCAACAGGCTGTGTCCGTATGCTTGGCCCTATATGACATGACAGGCTGAGTCGTATTGCTCCTTTACCAGTCCGAACGACTGGCTCGGCTTTGCTTCATTTTGCTTTGCTTGCATGCTTCCAAGTTGTCATTCACCCTTAAACCACCCGTACGGGGGCGATTCCCCCTGCACGCAATGCTTTGCCGAAATGCCAGCACGGGCTTTTTCTTCTCTTATGGCTGGTGCCGGCCAGTCATTTTGGTCCAGCAGCCCCGACCTCCAAAATTTTCGGGTGGGCTCAATTTCCATTCTCAAGTTTGCCTGGGCAATGTACTGGCGGTTTAAAATTAGATTTGCTAGTGGTGCTTATCGAGAGCAACTGTAGATAGGAAAGGCTATCTGGCAGTTAATCCTCCCACCCAGGGAGCAATCATCGCTGGTCAGGGTTTTGTCGGCCTATGACGGAAGGAATGGTGGAGTGGGTGATGTTAAGCACTCTTTTTCAATTTGCAGTGTGGATAGGAACGGGACAGACGCTCCCCTGAATGGACACGGAGGCCGGACCATAAGCACCTGCCTTAAACATGAATAAATAAATAAAAAAACTCATACTCCAACCAATCGGTGGACAAAGTATCTGTCAATTAAGTTGAATTACCGCATCAGACTCCCAACGTTTCCAGTCACTGGCTGTGCAGCTTCGCCAGAGAGCAAGTGGCTCTGCATATGCAGAAATAGAACCCATCTAATAGCTCACATGTCCGGTGGGTTCCCCCAAAGATCTCCTCCGCTGTCTTGTTTCTGGGACGAGGCTCGACAGCGCTCGCTTGGTCTATTCTGCAACTCCCTCCCCAGTAATGCACTCGCACTGCTATGGCCCAATCCACTTCGCCTCTTGCCTAAAGCTCAAAAGCTAGCACTTATCATAAGGAAATCTAGCACTTGGCAATAACAAGGAAATCTAGCAATTGGCAATGATAAGGAAATCTACACTGTGGGCAATGTGAAAAGAGAGAGGGACAAAGACCACTGGAAACAGGCCACCACACACACACACACAGACACACACAGAGAGAGAGAGAGAGAGAGAGAGAGAGAGAGAGAGAGAGAGAGAGAGAGAGAGAGAGAGAGAGAGAGAGAGAGAGAGAGAGCATCACAAAGCCCTTTGGTGCAGATGGCGACGGACGAAGGAGGTGCTCAAGAAGAAACCTGAGAGGGAATTCCAACTCAAGAAACAGTTTGAGAGAAGACACACCCAGGACAGGAAGGTTGTGGTGATTGGTGTCAACATCTGAGATGGAAAGACTCCCATAATTCACAGAATTCAGGTGGTAAAGCCACCTCAACATCAAAACGACAGAAGGACAACACAATGCCATGCTCGCCGGAGCCACAACACTCGGGACATGGCTCTGCTCGGACATTCTACGGAGACAATGAGAGGCACTTGATAGCCTATCGGTTCCAGCAGGGAGAACAGTTAAGTCATCCCATTGCAGTAAGCAATCAATGCTGTCGAGTCGTTCAATAGCATCATGGAAGGGAACCAACCTGCTGCTTCCGTGAATAGATCAGAGCTGTGCCCCTGAGGGCACATTCTTTTAAGAAAGAGAAAAGGGGTTTGGGTTAGTACACGCATTCAAGTGCAAGTCATCCAGCCCCGCTATCTCTGGTCATAACACACATGCATGCAAACTGCCTGCGCCCTGACATATGTGTCCACTGTCCACCCTCGCCATCATGTCTCTCTCTCCCGCTCTATCCGGTGTTGCAATGGCATTACGCATGTGTCTATTTACCCTCCTGCCCCTCTCTTACTCTCTCACACACAAAGAAACACAAACTACCACCTCTTTCGTGCAGGCCAAGCAACAGTGGACAGATTAGTTGCCTTTTTTTTTGTTTTGTTTTTGAAAGCAGGACCAGGCTAGACTAGTTGGTATGATACAAAAACAAGTTGAGTAACCCCTATTACACATTGTTATGACTTATACACGTATTGCCAATGCTAATTCATTTCTTCCTTTGCGTCTCTAAAATCACCGCTGCCAACCGCACTAGGTGATTACCATGATGGACTAGTCTTCTTTCTTCATGAAAAAAGAAAAAAAGTGTGGTGTAATAATCCTCGGCACAACGCATCACCTTTCTCGTGCACGGTTGAAGAAGATGCAAGATGCGAAGGTGGGGACTGGGGGCAGGAAGGGGGGGGAGAAGGGGGTGAAATCCTTACATGTCCAGAAAGCAGTTCTGTGTCCTGCCAAACAAGCTTGTAGCCGTTGCCCTCTAGGCTGAAGAAATCACACATATACAGCAAAAACAGAGAAATAAATCGAAAACCACATGTCAAAAGAGGTGCTAGATATGAAGGTAGGGACTACACTTGCAAAACAGATATCAACAGCGCCTCGCCTCACTCACGCTGCGCATAAGGACTTGGAAATAAAACTTCCCCCCCCCCCCCCCCCTTTAATCCCCCAGCCATCGCCTCTCCCATTCTCCTACTCTACCTCCCCCCTGTCCGTACCTCCTCTAAAATCCAACGACCAAAAATTATGGAGCTACCCATGGCCCTGGCTCAGTCGGTAAACCGTCGTAATTCAGAATCACCTGGGGCCAGTCAGTTCAATGATTCAATCATATGTCAACGTCGCCGCCTTAGAACACAAAAAAACAAAAAAAATGGAGCCGATAGAGATCAGGGTGCGCAGACAATACAGCAGCCAACAAATTTTCACAATTGTTTTTGCATGCAGTTGGGACCACTTCTTGGTTTTTGTTTTTCATCCTCGCCCATGGCCCATGCTTAACTGTATCATTAATTAAAAAAAAACAAAACAAAGGGCAACGACCTTTAGATATCATCATTGAAGTTGATTGAACTGATCGGCCCCAGACAATTCAGAACGATTTTGTTCTTTTCAAATGTTTCATCGGATAGATTCTGGATTCGAACTCGAGTCTGTATTTCAACAGTTCAGGGGTGTACTCACTAAGCTAGGCCCGTTGGTTATCATTAATCCTTCTGTCCCAAAAAACAATTTCATGAAACTTTGAGAACAGAGAAGCACACAAAAACAAGGCACAAGAGAGCTGATGGGCAAAGGAACATGGGAGACAGTGAGTCCAAACATAACCCATATTTCCTTTAACGGTGGGGTTGGGTAGGGAATGGACAGAAGGCCAGGAGATGGAACACAGCGAAATAAGTACAGGATTCGTTAGCGCTAGTGAAAGGTACTGACACAAGGACCACTGGGAAGAAAATGAGTCATACAAGTTTGGGCCTGGAGCACGTCGTTGTTTTGCATGCATAATTGCTCAATACAACAAGGGGTGACTCACACGAGGACATTTTAACTTTTAAGCTGATTTCTGGTCCTCGTTGTAGTCAAATACATCTAGGATGAGCCGTAATTGCTGTCAGATTCATCCAGCGAAGCCCTAGTGTGATGTGCTCCAACACCGCAACTGAGAAAGTAGACAAGTTCTTTGATGCCAGAAGAACGTAAAGAGCATACCTTCTTGTTTCCTTCGGAACAATCAGAACAACAAGCTTGGGCCTCCATTGCAGGGCATGCGAAATGAAAGTGTTCGCCAGCTTTGCCCGGACACCAAATGGTGGATTCAAACCCATTATCTACATCAAATTAACATCCCATAAATGCCCACCAGTTATTAGCCAAACCGTTTCAGAAGAATCAGAACAGAAAACAGACCTTCCTTTTCTATGGATCACTGCAGGACACGGCCGTGGCTTTTATACAGCATACTTCCACATGAACACACACACACACACACACACAAACAGAGAGAGAGAGAGAGAGAGAGAGAGAGAGAGAGAGAGAGAGAGAGAGAGAGAGAGAGAGAGAGAGAGANGAGAGAGAGAGAGAGAGAGAGAGAGAGAGAGAGAGAGAGAGAGAGAGAGAGAGAGAGAGAGAGAGAGAGAGAGAGAGAGAGAGAGAGATTCTCTGTTCCCGCCCGTCCTCTGTGTCACGGGTGAAGCCGTTCCAGGCAACCACTTGTTATTGTAAAAAAATGAACAAACTGCAAAAGAAAAACAATTTAATCAACTCGGGCGCAACAGCTGTTTCTCTATTGAGAGGACGGACTAGCGGACAGCCTTGATTGACAAATTCTGACAATAGTATGAAAGGCACATCTCTCGTAACTTCACTTGCAACTAAACGACTGATTGCCAAGATCTTCCTCCCTCTCCCTCTCTCTTGCATGAAGAGCACACATGCTTGCACACAGGGCGAGGCATGTACGTACATGCGATTCCATGTATGCACGCATGTGCACCTCTCTCTCTTCCTCTCTGTCATGCGCACAAAACACACCACCATCCATCTTGTGTGCACGCTTGGATACACAACCAACCACATGTGCTTGCAGTCCGTCTCACCCTCTCTCACACACACACATTCTCAATCTGGGCTGTTGGCATTAACCGGTCCACAAACTCAACTTATGAAGACAGTCAGAATCCGTCAGACAAATGCCGGCAACTCAGCAGACAGGTGTGGGCCACACCTATGATAGCCACCAAATTGCGTGCCTAGCAAGATAGTATGATATAAATTGCCTAGCAGGATAGTATGATATAAGTAGCACCCAAGCTCCTAACGCCTAGTGAGGGACGACATGACTCTCCTTCCTGCCAGGAACTGCTAAGGAGGGAGGGACAAGCCAACTATCGCAGCTGGTGAACCCCAAGTGCGCCGCAGGGGGCCATGGGGGAGTGAACGGACGGCATGGGGAATCGTAGGCCGATCCCACGACCTGCTGAATGCCACTTCTGTGCTCTACCAACTGAGCTAGGCCACTTGGCCCAGTAGCAAGCTCTCACTTCAAGCTCAGCCTTCAAAACACGTTTAAGCCCTGAATACGACCCAGCCTCGTTGCGTGCACTGTCGTGGTTTCTCTCGATTTCCGCTCCCCTTTTCCCTTTTCTCCATTCCGCATGCAATTTTCAGCAACTTTTCGCTGGAGATTTATGACAACCAGGCTGCCGGAGACGAGACTAATTTAGTAATTTGACACAAAAACACCCTCCTGCACTTCTTCCAGGTACAGTCTGCAGGCAGACTGCTGATGCAAAAAATCGAAGATGCGAAGGCTCAAGATAGATGCGCTGTTATGTGACTTGTGGCCAAATGGCACACTCATGCAACTGTCATAAGCAGCTCGTTATGTTAGTTCAAAATTCAAATCCTGATGTATTATGTTAGGGGCCACACCTTACATTAGAGGGGGGGGAGGGGGGGGGGGGGGGAAGGGGGGCAAAATGATACCTTCATCAATGAAGATTGAAACCCCAACCCAAACCAGTCGACTCTGGTGCATCGATCAGACGCAAAGCATCTGCTCCGGCGAGCGGAGTGAGTGCCAGGATAGAAGCGTACGAGAAGTTCTCTCGTCTAGACCCAAGCAAGTGCACACACAGCCCATGGCCAAGGGCACAATATTTTGCTTCTAGTTTACCAAGAAAGGGGGTAATTGCGAGGCATCCCCCTCCACCCAGAGGTCGATGTGGTGATATTCATTAACATGTTGATGGCCTGGGTAACCTACCAGTCTGTCCCCACTTGCTGGAATCTGATGAAGTTTCACCTTGAGCCAGTCGTGTTGCGTGAAATTGAAGTCATTCTGCAATGAGATAACAGATGGATGGACCAGATCAAAGCAGAGAGAAAAAAGTCAATCCGTCATCCTGCACTAGGAAACAACGCCCTTGCCGGTGTCTTCGCTCCTTCCCCAATCCTTCCTCATAGAGTGACCCAGATGCTGATCAAACACATCCATTCACTTCCAGTTGTTGAGCAGACCATTTCACACACACCAGCACTAAAATGCAAGCCACTCGGTGCCCTGTGCCGCCCTGAGGAGCATGGCACTTCGATAACAATGTGATTGACGATGCCATTGCCACCAATTTCACATTTCCCTTCTCCTACCCACCCACACGTATTGACCCACACTCTCAAACACATCAACGCATGGCCATTTTTCCGAGCACATGCGCTTATGTGTTATCATGTTCGCTAATGTCCGCTAAACAACTCCACGTCAAAGCATGACTGTAGCCAGTGATTTCGTCAGAATATCACTTACTTGGTACCCACCAGCGCCACCAACAAAAAAATTACCCATACTCTCAAACACATCAACCCGCTTCCAGTTTTGTGTGCATGCGTTTGCTAAACACGACTCCACACCGAAGGATGACTGTCACAAACAGTTTTGTTGGAATCCACCAAACGATCATTAAACAAAAGGTTTGAAAGTTGGTCCACCCTGCAACATTGAACATGTACCCCGGCACACCAACTGAAACTTTCAGCGAGTTGGGTGGCTTTACTTATCCAGCCTTGCAATCCTAGCCGGCAGTCTAGTTCAACGAAAGCAAAACACATTCCGTGATAGAATAGGCTAGAAGCGCATGCCACACCCACACCTATTCGCCAACACCGCACCTATTCGCCAACGTCACAAGTCATCCGTAAATGTAGATAATCTTCACGTTCTCGCCTAAACAGGCAAACAAAAGCAGAAAAGAGAAGGATGCAAATCAGGAAAATAAAAGGAGATAGCAGGAGATAAAATCAGAGGAGGAAGGATAGGAGAAAGTAGGTTCCAGGGGTATCTTCTTGCCCAACCCCTAGACACGCAAGGGCAGAAGATCACCGATGTCCACAGAGAAAATGTCTCTGCAGAAAAGCCAGGACTATCTTCCGCATTACATCATTGCTCACAAAGGTCCATAGTATTCATACTCTTTTTGATCCACACATACTGGCACTATTTTCATCCTATGAACGCGGAACCTGGCCGCTACTTCGGCCAGGTTCCTTCTTTCCAAGCATGAGCGTAGCACACACACTCGCGCCTGGCACTTCAACATGGCATTCTAAGCCCACGTGAGGTGACGTGACAGTGCAACACAGGGATGCAGAGAGGAGATATACTGACCTTGGGTGGCATTATGTCGAAGTTCTTGAACTGACATTTAGATTTTCCAACCTCGGTTAGCTTTTCAAACATCAGCGTCGAGAAGTCATTTGCACCGCAACAGAAATCCACGAGCTGCCAGAAATCGCAGAACAAGAGAAGAATCATAAGACCAACACCCCTCAACATTCCCCCATCCTCCCCTTGTGCATGTCAATCCTGCATGTGTGTAAAGTTGTAAACTGTCACCACAACAACCCCTTTTCCACCCAGATGAGCAGATCCAGAATTGAACAGCTCTACCTCTATAGCCCACAGCATGAAGCACAATAAAACCATTATATTGCCTTTTCCTTGTACAATCCTTTCTTCACTTCCTTCCTTTACTTTGGCGTGAACCTGTATATGGGTAAGCATGTTTTAAATTTCCCCCACAAGTATGTTTTAAATTTCCCCCACAACAGCCCCAATTAGTGCAGACCATGAGAGCACTTGAGTTGAGACAGTCCAACCATAGCAATTTTAGAATTAGACAATTTCACCTCCTTAGCAAGCAACATGGAGCATAATAGAACCGTTTAAAACTGTGTTTACTTTGGTTTTCCTCGGGGTACCCATTCCATTTGTTCTTGCAGCTCCCCTCTTACTATCACATGTACAAGGCTGCCCACGTTGATTGTGGTTGAGCGGTAGCTGCACACACCCCTGTGTGTCTGGACGGCCCACTTGCACGTTATGAAAGGACCCAGCGTAAAGGGGAAGGCATACTCCTGTTCATTTCCCTTCAGATCGTCAGCTTATACTTTGTCTGTTCTCTTAACGATGCTCAATCGTATGTTGTCTGCTCGTAGCACATAAGGGGAGGGTAGAGGGAAAGGGGTAGGAAGCGAAGTTCTATAGGGAGTGAAAGACTGGGGAGGGAGAAGGGTAGCAGAGGAAATGGAGTGCAAAGGACAGGACAGAGATGTAACGACAGGATTCTAATTACGCATTGCCGGAGCAGACTACTCTAGAATGGCACATGAGGCCGGTCAGTGTCTGGGTTGCATGTGTGTGAACACGCATGTGGGTGTGCATGCACAAAAGACGGAAGAGAAAGCAGGGGAGGGAGGTAGAGGCCAACCATGTCTCCATCTTCCATGTACCACTGTAGCCTGGAAACAACCTGCACATTGACGACAAAGCAGCTATTCCGTAAGCCTCGAATCATATTATGGGGAAAGTCCGAAAACCTATCAGGTTGAGAACTCATCTGTTGGTCAAGACCTGAAAATGGGGGTCCCCGTTAACCATTAGTGGGGAGAATGAAAGCGAATGAAACGAACCACCAGTACGTTTCCCAGCCAAAAAGATGCATCCAGGCAATCACAAATCTGCAATGCCTGATGCAGCCATGTTAGGCCTCCACAAGGGGGTCTAAAGACAACAAATTTGATGCCAAACAAGCCCTGGTGGGCAACAGCCATTGCCAAACCCATTATCCTACCGTCTTCACCCGACTAGAACGCCCGGTCATTATCGCTGAATCTGTACTGAAAGTTGCACCAAATGCCAGAAATATTCGGGTGAAGACGGTAGCCCTGAAAAAGAACATCCGCCTTCAGAAAACCCAGACGGAAGCCAGGTGTTCATAAAATATCCCCTAAAAACTCGATCGTGCTTTCACCATGTAGTTTCTTCTCTTTACATTCATTTAAGAAGAGGCACAGAAACTGCTGCTTTGCTTTTTTTAAGTTTTTTATGCTCAGTTATACTCAGCATACAATAGTCTTGACTAGTTCAAGTGCAGTAAAACACAATCCCCTAGCTGTGTAGGTCAGGTGCAGTAAACCACAATCCCCTAACTGACAGATATGTCCTCCCTCCTGTGTGCTAACTATATTGGCCATGTAGGTTAACCTTTTAATTGTTTTTTTCATGTGGAGCTATCGAAGGCATACAGTCTTCACTAATAGGTGTTTTCATTTATGTAATAATGACCATCTCTCAATGTATTTGGTGTAGTTTTAGCTTTACGCCAAAATGTATTTGTATAAGAATGCATGTACAAAACACCACCAATGGAACTTGCCAAAGCTCCCAGTGAGCCAAAAATAGGCCATGCACTTGGCTCAACTTACATGATAAGGATGATCTCGAAAACCCGCTCATACAAGAACATAAAATAAAGGGGTATTGTTTCTTTTCACACCTGCACAGTCGTTGCTCTCGTCACCAGCCATGAGCATGAAATAACCTCCCACCTTTTCATGCCTACACCCAATAATCCCTTTCCTCACCAGCCATGCAGCCCCCCCCCTCTAACCCCTTCACCCTTTCTCCCGCCCCCTTAACCCCTCCCCTTGAATCTCTCCCCCCCCTCCCCCCAACCCCACCCCACCCGAAACCCTTCTTCTCTGCCCTTGTCACATTCAACATGCAAGATCATAAAATAAAGGGGTGTTGTTTTTTTTCCACACCGACACAGTCATTGCTCTCGTCACCAGCCATGAGCATGAAACAACCTCCCACCTCTTCATGTCTACACTGCCGAATAATCCCTTCCCTCACCAGCCACGCAGCTCCCCTCTTGACCCCTTCACCCTCCCTCCCGCCCCCTTGACCCCTCCACTTGAATCTCTCCCCCCCCTTCCCCCCCCAAACCCCACCCCACCCGAAACCCTTCTTCTCTGCCTTCTTTCCCTCTCCCATTTGCCTGAATTGTGAGTTACATACCTCTCTTAACTTGTCCACCTGCGTGAAGTGTCTGCCGAAAGAAGTGTACCGGGAACCATGGAGGAAAGGGGCCAAATAGACACGGAGGTATGTCTGCAAACAATGCACAGTACAATTTTGCAAGCAATCTCAGTTTGATGCACAACAACAATCAATGAAAATTCAAAACAAGAGACAACAGAGCCGCTGGGTAGCTGGGCATGCCTGCCTGGGTAGCTGGCGGGCCTGGACAGCTCAGACTCTCCCTGCCCAGAGGAGCCAGGCAGGTCGAAAGTGGATCAAGAAGTCTAGACAAAAGTGCAGCTTGGTGATGGATCTGTCTGAGCACTCAGAATCTGGCCTATCTTTCAAATGAGCGACGACTCACCTAAGAGGGGGGATTGGGGGTCTAAAACAAGTTGAGAGGAACATGCCTTGACTCTATTTTTCTTTTTTCTTTTCACCTTCCATGAATAAATATGCTTGAATTGAGTAAGGAATTTCAAACTTACTCTCGGCCAAAAGTCGTTTGTAGTGCGATTCCACCTTGGTTATTTTCTTTGCCTGGTGGGGTGACCGGGTGTATTCCCTGGGGGGTCTGACAGGCGTGGGGGGATACGTGGGGTCAATTTTTCTTTTTTTTGTTGGCGGTGGACGTTTGCTGCACATGCCCAGAGGAGCCCAAGTCCGGGCTCTGTTCTTTTTTTGAGCTTCGGCTGTCAAGGCGGGGCAAGGGAAGTCTAAATTAATTTGTTTCGAAGGGATCCGAAGGGGGCTGCCTTACTCTGATTTTTCTATGCCAAGCCTGGCAACCGGGGGAGAAGCTGGGTGCCCGCCGCCCGGGCGCTCTAGAAAACTAGGGATTCCACACAAATTTTCCGAGATGATTCTGAATGCTCAATAGATTTCATTTCAATGCAGTGGATACCTAGGACCTGGTCGTTGGGCACCCAGGCAGCCAGAGCCAACCAGGAACCCTGGCCCATAGATAACATCAAAAGAAATTCACGCAATGAGATCGAACAGGACACCGGAATATCAAAAGAAATTAACGCCATGAGATGGAACAAAACAACAGAATAAAACTAAAAAAGCAAGACAAAGCCGGCTTCCTGTGGGTAACACACCTGCTCCTCTTTACGCTATCAAAACAAAAGCCGCGAGTGCAACCTTCACGGATAACGAGTAAAAGGGCAAGGGTAGCAGTATCCCTTAGCAAGAAGGAAAGCTCAGATGGAGGCGAAGACAACCGTGCCCAAGACAACCGTCTTTCCCCCGAACACAACGCAACCTCAGCACGGCACTACTACGTCAGAAACATAGCTTGTATACATTCACTACGGGGACACATTCAGGGGAAGATTATCTTTTTTTTTTTTTAACTATGCCACCACGCTAGGGGGAGTGATATGAGCAACCCCTCCTGGCGGGCCACCTGGTTGCTCCAATCTATTGGTGGCGAGGAACACCTGCTGGAAAACGGGTCCAGCGTCCCACTGAACATCAAAGCTGATTTTCACACTGTTTCTTGCCAGCATTGATTGCCCCTACTACCGGGGATTGACTGTGCAGGCACTGTTCAGGGGAAGATTGTAACTATGACTTACCAGCTTCCAATTAGTTTGTCAGGCTCATTGGCAGGCTCCACTGGTGCTATGTTTGTGCTCGGAAAGTGTAAACCTGACCACAGGATAGTGGCCAGGTTTGTGCTTTCCTGGCGTGAACATAGCACCAGTGGGGTCTACCTCTCTGGATACAGATGGCTACATGAGAGTTGCTAGCATAGAACATAATATGGTATTTGCGTACCATGCTCCGAAGTCAGTTAATGGTGTGACTGTGAGTAGCAGGTTGGCAGTGGGGCCACTTTTCCATGGCAGTCAGGTGACCATACTGCCATGGAGTCGAGAATGACCCGTGGGCACAAACAAAATGAAGTGAAACTACGCAGCTTTTGGAAAAAGAGCATGATCACGCGCATGCACTGCTGGGATACATGCAGGACAGAAAAAAAACAAGGACAGCCTGGACAGGCATAAAAAAGAAATCCCACGAATCAACTTTTTCGCAATGAAGATTTTCATGACCGGCCACTCACCCAGGCTTGAAGAATACCCGGGCATGGGAAAAAAATAAAAAACAAAATTGGCCGTGGGGGGTTTCCGCGCTCTCCGAGAGGAGCCCAAATCCGGGCTCTTTTTTTTTTTTGAGTGTTGGTTGT
>BFEA01000300.1:1135592-1159206 GCA_003427395.1 Chara braunii | reverse complement strand
GAGAAGACCTAACGACGCTCGTATTGTTGTCTTCTTGCGCTAACAGACTTTGCAGCTGCAAACATATTTTATGCAGTCTGCTTTCATTCCCAGCCATGTATACGACATCATAAGGTTGGCCAAGGTCTTTTGCCAACCAAAGTGCCCTTTTGTATCATGGCATTCCCCTATGATCAAGCTACGGATCTCCTCATCATTGGGGATGCACAGTCTATCAACATTGGTCTTCTCAAACAATAGCCCCTTCGTGGTTCAATAGTTGGGCTCACTATTAGTGGCTTCTTTCACTCATTTTAGTAAGTGGTTGTAAATCGAATCCAGAGCGTATGCATCCTTTATCTTTTGCTGCAGGTCCACCCCTATATATAGATAGCATATCATCGAGTCGAAGTAATCTGCTCTTCTATCGGCTACTATATTGTACTTACCCTTAACGGGCTTAAGCTCAAAGTCAAACTGTCTATCTCAGCAACCCATCTTGTCAATAAGGGCGTCATCTTGGCTTGCGTCTTCAGCCACCTTAGGGTCTCGTGGTCTGGATAGACTTTGGTTTTTGAAGTGCCTCCCAAGTAGGTAGTGCCTCCAATGATCTAAGGCTTGCCAGAGAGCTCAGAGTTCTCTCTCGTATGTTGAGGCTGCTACCTTTTCCGAAGGCAACCTAGCTGACATGAACTCTATGGGTCTATAACCATTGTAGTCATCTTGCAATGACATCACACCTATGCCATACTGAATTGCGGTTGTAGTCACAACAAAGGGCAATGAAGGATCGACATGATACTCTACCAAAGCCTTTTTCAACTTCATCAAGGTCGAGGTGCAATCTTGGTCCCACTTCCAGATTGCTTCCTTCTTTAGGAGTCTGCGAAGGGGAGCAGCAATAGTAGAGAAATTTCTTACGAACTTCCTATAGTACTTGGCCAGTCTTAAAAACGACCACGCCACTGATTGCTACGATCTTTCAGACCTCTGGTCAAATGCCGTCTCCACCTAATACGTGGCCCAAGTAAAGAACTTTTGCCTTGGCCCACTTGCACTTCTTTGCGTTAATCTTGAAGTTAGTTTCCAGTTTCCCATAGCTTCCCCAAGATCTGCCTCAGATGGCCCTCATGTTCCTCGAGGGTCTTGCTGAATACTAAGATATCGTCTAAGTAAACTACGACAAATCTATCTAGCCACGTCTAAATAGGTCGTTCATACAGCGCTTGAATGTGGCTGATGCATTAGTTAGTCCAAAGGGCATCACTATGAACTCATAATGCCCATATCTAGTCCGGAATGCCGTTTTATACTGATCGTCAGGGTGTACACCAATCTGGTGGTATCCCGACTTCAAATCTATCTTTGTGAAATACTTGCAGCCTTCCACCCGCTCCCATAGATCATCTATACGGGGCAGGGGTTCTGCATTTTTGATTGTTATGGTGTTCAGACTTCCGTAGTCTATGCACATTCTTAATTCTCCCCCTTTCTTTGGGACGAAAAGAACAAGTGCGCCAAAAGGAGATGAACTAGGTCCAATCCATCCTTTTTCTAGGAGTTCGTCTAATTGCTTGCATACCTCCTTTACCTCCTTGGGAGACATTCTATACACTACTCCCTTAGGTGTCCTCCTGCCAGGCTCTATCTCTATCCGGTGCTGGATGGGCCTTGGACACTACCCCCGAGGGTGCCTCCGATAGGTCTTTGTATTCTTTCAACAAACTGCCAATAGTGGGATGGATCTTCTCTTCCCCCTTTGGCGTGTTTGTGATTGGCCTAACATAGGCGACGAACACCTCTTCCTCAAGCTGTTCCTTTCTGACAAGTCTAGCGAACGCAGGAGCATTGACGCAACAGTGTGCCAAGGAGTTGTCTACCCCTAACTCATGATACAGGCGGGCTTTCTTAACAGACTAGGGAGCCTCCACTCGTGCTCTCGAAGGTGCACAGTGGCTTCAACTGCCTCTCCCCAATCTGTACCAAGTACTATATCAAATGGGAGATTCTCCTCTACAAGGAGTCAAGGAGTGAAAGGGCTTTCTCTACCTTCCCTCCTTGGTCCAGGCGGAAGTACGCCTGAACTCCCCTCGAGGTATTCCTCGACCCGCATCGTGTGGTTGTCTGCGAGGATACTGACTACAGGTTCCTTCAACTTTTGGACTTTGAGGCTTAGCCTCAACTTCTTCAGTGCTTTACGACTGATATAACTCCTGGTGGCCCCACTGTCTATACGGGCCCCTACTCAAGTTTTAAAGACCTCTGTATCTGCGAGGATTAGCTGCCCCTTTCCATCCTTCGTCATTTTGGCCCACGCAAGCCTTCTCTCTTTCAACCCTTTGGGTAGGCCTGTGAGGGAAGCATCTAGAGAGACTCTAACACAAGTAATCTTTAGGCAACTAGCTAGACGTTGGAGTGGGAGTTTCTACTTTGCGCGCGCTCTCATCTCCACGTTCTCTTGGGGTAGAGGCAATTGCTACCCCTACCGGTGGTTGCCTTTTGCTGCCCCAGATGCAACACGATCCCTATACTTTGGGCAGAATTTAATGATGTGCCCAGGGTCTCCACAAAACACGCATTGGTGTTTGTCTACGTGGTCCTGCCATACATTCTGCTCTATTCCCCGGGCCGCCGTTCAAGCCTTCCTGGGTACCATCCTCCTCTTCTCTGAGCTGACCGACTCGAATCCGGATGGTTAGATGGGGGACCTTGACCCCTTCCTCCCGCTTGGCAATCTTTGTTGCCGCCAACCCCCTGGCCACCCTGTCCTAGGCCACCCGAGGCCTGGCCATTCCTGCCTCGGCCTCGTCCTCCTCCTTGCGGCCTCCCTCTGGCCCCGACAACAGCGTAGGTACTCCCCTTCTCGACCATACTATCTTCCTCTTCTTTTAATAGTCCCCATTCGATATCAATATATGGGACTTCCTCCACACCACCTTCCTCCATTGTAAGAATCAAACTATCTTTGGCCTTGACCTGGCCAGAGATGGTGCATCCTTTCCACTTTTTCCCCTTTGTTAGATCCTTGTACCAGAAAGTGGTAACTAGGATAACTTGGGCAGCAAACGTGACAGCCTCTTTACTAAGGACATCGTATGTCATTCCGGGCTGTTGCTTTTTAGCAAAGAAGTGCCCTTGCACTTACTCAGGCAATGTGCGATAAAAGAGTTGGACGGGAGTCACTCTGTGTTCTGGCACAACGATAACCACGCCCATGGCGGCCTTTAGAGCAGTACGCTCCTCCATTGCCACGTGTGGATTGTCTGGAGTTTGTTGGAAGCCTTTATCCCACTTCTGGTGTCTGCAAAGCGTTCTCGCAACTTGGCGAGAAAGTCAGTGAGGTGGGTGATGGTGGAGTGCAGGATCATGTGATTCTTGCAGTGGGCTGCGCGTGCGAAACTGGCCGCTTCCTCTCTCAGAGCCTGAAAGGCTACCAAGACATGATCTTCTCGGGTGCTACGCCCTGTAGATACATATATGAATAAATTGGCCTCTCAATCGACGAAATCCTCCTCCTCCTTTCCACTATAGGGCTCGAGGAAACGGACCTTGACCATTTCTCAACGTGATTGGACCTCTTCCTCCTTTGGGGCGGCTAATTTGGCACCGTCGATCGTGCCTGTACAAAACTTCTTTGGCCTAAAAGAGTTGGATGGGCTGGGCCTCAGTCACTTCGTGTCCTGGCACAACGATAACCACGTCCATGGCGGCCTTTAGAGCAATACGGTCCTCCATTGTCGCGTGTGGATTGTTTGTCGGAAGCCTTTATCCCACTTGTGGTGTCCGCAAAGCGTTCTCGCAACTTGGCGAGGAAGTCAGTGAGGTGGGTGATGGTGGAGTGTTGGATCATGTGATTCTTACAGTGGGCTGCGCGTGCAAGCGATCGTGCGAAACTAGCCGCTTCCTCTCTCAGAGCCTGAAAGGCTACCAAGACATGATCCTCGTGTGCTACGCCCTGTAGATACATATATGAATAGATTGCCCTCTCAATCGACAAAATCCTCCCCCTTCTTTCCACTATAGGGCTCGAGAAAACGGACCTTGACCATTTCTCAATGTGGTTGGACCTCTTCCTCCTTGGGGGTGGCTAATTTGGCACCGTCTATCGCGCCTGTACAAAACTTCTTTGTCCTCCCTATCGCTCTATGGATCTCCCCAACTACATGGGTCATCATTTCTTGCACAAATTCTCAAAATCCGACTCGTACGGATTCAAGTGCGATATCATGGCCGCAAATATGTTTCAATTGTTCGGTCAGTATAGACTCTACGCTTCAGGACAGGGTGTCGATCTTCTTTCCTGGCTCTGACTCATCCTGGATCTTTCCCATCCTCGTCTCTGCCGCCTTTAACTCCTTTTCCATCCTTTTTGCCACCTCTAAGCGCCTTGTCCTTTCTTGTGCTAGGCGCAACTTCCAATCCAAATGTTTTTCCTGTTCCCTTGCTTGTCGGCGCAAGGGATCCCTCTGTCCTTCCAACTCTCTTGTTACCGCTTCTCTCTCTAGCACTGCCTTCCCCCAATGATAAGTTTGCTACCCATTCCTTCACTGCCTTCTCCACCTCCTCTGGTGGAGGTCTACTGGACCTCGCCTCCCCCTTCCTCTCAACAAGGGTTCCTCTCCTTCGACCTCTTCTTCTTCCTCTTCTGCCTCCATGGCAACCAGCTTTGCCTCTTGCTCTCTTCCACTTCTCCATTTCTTCCTCCATCTGTTTCTTTTCGGCCGCCTCCTCTTCCAGCAAGGCCAATTTCTTTGCCTACCTGATCAACTCTTTGTTCTCCATCCTCTCCTTTTTCTCACAGAGAATTGCGGCAGCCCTCTCTTCCTGAGCCTTACTGTAGAGGTTAGGTGCACAATCGGTGACAATTCCACTACTCAACACGTACACCAACCCTCTATAGGACTACAAAGATCTCCCTTCTGCTTCAGCCAGGTTACCAGTCGTCGGATGCTTTCGCAACCACAATCACCAAACTTTCCACTGCCGATGGATGCGGGTGCAACCACAGTCATCAGTCTTTCCACAACTGTCGGATGCTTTCACAACCACAGTCACCAAACTTTCATGTGTCGACGGATGCTCTCGCAACCAGAGTCACCGAAACCCACCTGGCTTCCACTTCGGGTCGACACTCTGTCACTACTCGATTCTAGCCTATGCTACACTCGTCTGTCACTACAGGACCATTGGTTGATCAGCAGGCCTCCACTGCCGACGGATGCGCTCACAACCAGAGTCACCGAAACCCACCTGGCTTCCACTTCGGGTCGGCACTCTGTCACTACTCGATTCTAGCCTATGCTTCACTCGTTTGTCATTACAGGACCATTACTTGATCAAGAGGCATTTTAAGGAGGTCCCCCACAACTCCTCAGGAATTCTTTAACATTGCAGTCAGGACGACGATCACAACCAAAGTCCTTTCAAGACTTATACAGATTGGACACCCACTCTGCAGCTCAGAGTTAGGGTATAATGTACCACCCAGAGCAACATGCTGGTATGTACCGGTCCTTGGGGTGTTTTCCCGGGTCGTCAAGCGTCAAATACACCTAAACCCCTACTAAGTCCCGTGCAGACACTGGCTCACAGCCCCTATCACACCACATGCACAAAACCTATCGACCTGGACCGAAGTGACTCGATGCAGAAAGAGGTGACAACTGACTCTCATCAAGTACCAAGATGAGTGTGCATCATCCACATGGCATAGGGACAAGTGCTAGGGCTTGAAGGGATTAAAACGCTGCTCGCTCCGCACTCCAACTTGGTCAACGGGAACAATCACGTTGGTTGGTCAACGCTCGTCAATAGCTTGGTCAAACCCCACCGGTCAACCCTTGGTCAATGCCAATCAACTTTGGTCAACGCCGGTCGGCTCCGATCAACGTTGGCTATTGGAGCTCCTCCTCCGTCAGTCAACTTCGTCAACTTCACCCTCCTCCTCCTTCGTCCTTACGCTTGTCTATGGCCGACTTCTCCTTCCTCTTGGCCGGCCATGGCTTCCCTCACCTTCATCACCTCTCTCTCTCTCTCTCTCTCTCTCTCTCATCTACTCCTTCGTCCAACTTGTCTTCTTCTTCCTCCCAGCTTGGCGGCTATGGTCGTCGTCCGCTATGGCGGACTATCTTCTTCCTCCCCATGGGCATCCTTCTCTCTCTCTCTCTCTCTCTCTCTCCCCTCGTCGTTTTCGCATTCTCGTCGGTGGTCTTCTTTTTCGTCACGGCGACAAATGCGGGAACCAGCTCTGATACCCGTGAAATCAGACTTATCTTCAACTTCACTTCCAACATGCATGCACACAGTTGCAATGGTCAAAAACACTTCTTCAACGCAGAATCAGCAACAAGGATGAGATGGCGCACAATGCCCACACAGAAAAACTCAAAGATATGTCTTTGGTCGAAAACTCCGTAAAAGTACACTTGTCACACTTGTAGCTATGGCGGTTGGCGCCAATCTGACTTCCCACCCGAACGTTGTAACTACCATCGGCACACTTTCTCACACTCACACGCATGCACGCACACGCTACTTCTTCAATGCAGAATCAGCAACAAGGATGAGATGGCGCACAGCGCCCACACAGAAAAACTCAGAGATTTGTCTTTGGTCGGAAACTCCATAAAAGTCAACTTGTCACACTTGTAGCTATGGCGGCTGGCGCCAATCTGACTTCCCACCCAAACGCTGTAACTTCCAGCGGCACACCTTCTCACACTCACACGCATGCACGCACACGCTACGATCTACCCTGAATGTCCACATACACACACACACACACTGTTGTCGCCAACAAGCTGGCGGCTATGGCCACCGTCGTCTTCCTCCTCCTCTAGCGGCTGTGGCTACTGCCCACTTCTCCTTCGGGCTCCTGCAGATCTCCAACGCACAAGTCTCTTCAGCAGCACTTCCACATGGCTCACTGGCGAATGAATGAATGGCTGAGCGCTCCCTCTTTATTTATACTGTTTCGCTGGTGGTCTGGCCTGCCACCGGTCCTAGGCCCAAAAGTGTGCAGCCCCACCTGGAACTTGCTGACTAGACTAGGTAGACTTACTGACTGACCCCTACAGACCCGAAAGGTCAACTAACGGCTTCCAGAAACTCCTAGCTGGTTAGACTGACCCCTACAGGCCTGAAGGAACTAGGCTAGACCGATAGACAGACTCCTAAGATGACTATTCGGAAGTACTACGGTTCAAGTCCCGACGACCCAACTGATGAAGAAGCACTAACCTATGACTTTTTAGGGACAGGTCGTGGGTTCGAGGCTCACAGGGTCTACAGGTAGCCGTACAAGGGTACGGGTAGGTCCAGGGATCAAGCCCTAGGATCTGCAGTCTCGCGAAATCTGGGTGAGCCCGTTTCATGGCACAAGTCCGACTTTTTTCCCCACGACTTTTTTTCCCACGTCCTGCCCCTTTTCCTCTTCATTTTCTCCATTTCGAGAGAGAGAGAGAGAGAAAGAGAAAGGGGGAGGTGGGGGGGGGATGCCACGCGCCATGCGGCTGCCTTTTTCATCCCCTCCTCTCGTAATCTTTCTCCCCCTCCCACCACCTCCCCGCTATCTTCTCCTCCCTTTCCCTCCATTCTCCTTCGTCCTTCTGCCATCTCTTTGCGCCCCTCCCGCATTCTCCTTCAACCTCCTGCTGCTACCTCCTTCCGTCTCCCGCTTGCGGGCAGTATAACTGCATGCAACACTGCACGCAGTGCAGCACTTCAGGCAGGCACTGTACCCCCTGGCCCTGACCCCTCCCAACCCTCACCCGCCAAGGAAGGGCAATTACTGTTTCCCAGTTTGAGGGTGGATTCTGCGTGCTGTCAACGAGCGCAGAGCGGCCATGCCCTCCACAAAAGAAATAAAAAAATACAAAATTCAGGCCACTTTCTTCCCTGCCAAGGTTACCCGAGCAGAAGCTGGGCCCTGTATCAGTCCATCCAGCCACTCCTGGGCGGCAAATAGCCTTCCACTACGACAATTCACAAAAGAGAGAGGTTGAAGAAACTAGGTTATCAATATGGTTGTAACATTGTCACCTAACTGAGCATCCACAAGCCAAGGTGACAGTACGCAAGGGAGAGAACCGAGAAAAGAGAGGGATGGCGGGCAATGAACACAGGGTGAACCGCATTGGATCCCTCGCAACGTGGCAATACTCAGCTGTGTGCTGCTTGCCTTGAGAGGCACTGCAGGCTGCGGGCTAACTTGAATGAGTTGCAGGTTACCTTGAGAAATAGTCAGATGACAGTCGGAAGATGCGACTGTAACAAAGGAGCAAATAGCCAAGTATTGCAGGCTAACTTGAATGACCTGCACTTGAGCTTGAACAGACTGAGACATGATTTTAACAATGAGAGAGCTAACCAGCCAAAATCTAGCCACAAGAATGCTTGGGCGGGTGCTCTTATTTGACACTAACTGCTAAAACACTATGCAACTCAGTTCAGCAAATTGACATCCTAACCTCCGGAATTATAATCCTCACTAACCTCGACCTAGATCAGATAAACCATCAATACCGAGACAGATTAGTCATGAGTCAATTGACAATCTTTACAAACCCAATGACACACGATGAACTCTGCTGCAGTGTTATGGTAAGACAGTTGCAAAAGAGAGTAAATACGCAAGTTGTTTGGCGGAAAAGCTCCACTGGCACTCTGCATCAGCAACACAACTTCCAGCATGGCTATATCACGGTTGACTGCACAGAAATTGCTTCCAACTGTAGATGCATAGATTGGCAAATGCTAGCAGGGTAAGAGAGCCCAGGGACACCAACCAAAAGCTGGAGCCCCAAAGATGCATAGATTGGCAAATGCTAGCAGGGTAAGAGAGCCCAGGGACACCAACCAAAAGCTGGAGCCCCAATAAGCCCAAAATCAATTTACTGCCAAGTGAAACAAAGTGAAACCCAGGCCTTGGCCGAACTAGAAAACAACATGGCTGTACCTGCTCATCTGCATTGAACTAGAAAATGCTATAAGATGGGCATGGTTTTGTAATTGTTTGGCCGAGGGGTTAACTTGTTACGTTAGAGAAAAGTGCACCCCAATGTTGCAGGTTAAGAGGGGTCATACTGAGATCATCTCTCAAATCACACCTGTGTCGTAAGGGCAACCAGGAGGAAAAGGAATGAGAAAATGACCCCAATTGAGACATCCATCAGATCTTCGCCTCCAATGTCTAGATACAATTTTTTTTTTTTTTTAAGAATCAACAAGAAAAAACAGACCATCTCCTGATCAAAAGTTAGGGTTGAAAAGATGAAAGTCCATTGATATCTAGCTTTCCAGCCCGGGCGGCCCAGCCACCCCAGGTCGCCCGGAAGGGCGCTCGGGGCMCCTCGCCGTGCAACTCCCCCCGCCAGGAAACCGAGCCCCCACAGCGCCATGGCCCAAACCGCCTTCAAAAAAAAAATTCCATGCCCTGGCCTGGAGGCCCAGAGGGGAAAAAAAAGTTGATGGGGGCCGCAATTTTTTTCGCGCTCTGGTAGGCCCCATTTCGTAGGTTTTTTCTTGTTTGGGGCTGGGCTGTCGATCTGCAATGATCGACAGCGAGGAAGTCCCAAGATTTGAATTCGAATCTTAGGACTTACCGCACGGACGCCCTCCGCCCCCCCCCCCCCAAGTTCGTCGTTTCCCCGCCGTTATCGACCACGCTGTCGTTGTCGCCCTGCCATGGTCGTCTGTGCCATCGTCATCGTCACCCTGCCGTCACCTTGCCGAGCCATCATCGTCATCACCCTGCTGCCTTCCAGCCGCACCATTGTTGTTACTGTAGAGCTGCGCCATCCTCCTCGCCCCCAATGAAGACTGCCTGAGTTTTCTTTTTCCTTCTTCTTTTTGTTTCTCTTTTTCTTCTTCTTCTTCTTCATATCTACTACCTCCAGCAGCGCCTTCCTCCCCCCCGCCCCCCCCTTCCGGCCGCACCATTGTTGTTGTCGCAGCTGCGCCACCCTCCTCGCCCCCAATGAAGACTGCACCACCATCGCCAACTCAGGTAAGTTTTTTTTTCGTTCTTCTTCATATCTACTACCTCCAGCTGCGCTGTCCCTACCTCCTCCTACCTCCTATCTTCGGTAGAGATCTGCTCCTACCTCCCCGTACCTCCCGCCATAGTCCTCCCTCCTCCCTCCCGTCATAGTCCTCCCTCCTCCCTCCCACCATAGTCCTCCCTCCTCCCTCACAGCAAACTGCCCTCCTCCTCCCTCCTTCCTCCCGCCGTTGTTCTCCCCCCCACCCTCTTCTTCTCATCTTCCTCTTCCTCGTCTTCTTGCTCTCTCCCTCCCTCCCTTCTTCTCCGTTTTTCTTCCTCCTCTTCTTACTCTCTACAGTTCTTCTTGGACACCTTCGTCCTCTTTTTCTTCTACTTTCTTTCTTCTTTGTATTCTGCCCCTACCTCCTCCTACCTCCTATCTTCGGTAGAGATCTGCTCCTACCTCCTCGTACCTCCCACCATAGTCCTCCCTCCTCCCTCCCACCATAGTCCTCCCTCCTCCCTCCCACCGTAGTCCTCCCTCCTCCCTCACGGCAAACTGCCTTCCTCCTCCCTCCTTCCTCCCGCCGTTGTCCTCCCCCCCACCCTCCCCCAAACACAAACCAAAATGCCAGAAAATAAAAAATGAGGCCGGATTTGGGCAGCACACGGGAAAAGCAGCAAGGCCCAGCAGACCAAAAAAAAAAAAAAACTAAATTTGGGAGGATTTTGTTCATGCCCGGGGTACCCCGGGTGAGGTACCTACCCGGGCGAGGCGCCCAGGGAAAGCTAGATTGATATCAACAATTCTGTCTGAGTGGTTCAGATTCTCAAGACTGAATAGGAGCACCGTAGAGGGTCTGCCATAACAATGGTGGACACAAGTCTAGAAAAGAACACACTCTTCGATCTGATGTTGAACTCGGTTCCCATTTAGAGTCCAGTTAAAATGAGGTAGCCTGACGTTGTACCCACCAAGAAGATAGGATGTGAGACCTTTACTGGAGATGGCCGCTGAACCAGGTGGATCCTGCTGTATCACCATTAGTGAATCACCTCCCTGCAAAAGTAACGGAAAGCAACTGAAGTCCCTGAAAGCCAGGGCTCCCAGCCTCTGTTGCATGTTTGTGAATGCGTATGGCACTGGCCAACTCTCTCATGCCCACTTGGGAGATTTGACGCCCATGACCTTCTTGTGCATGATCTGTCGATCCAGCCCACTTTTGGGAGATTTGACACCCATGAAGATCCTTTGCATGCTCTTCCGTAACAAATTACCTTTACAGCATATGCACATAAGGGCATGAAAGGCACTTGTGGCATGTGCAGACCACTTCTCAGTAAACAACGTATGACCGAGACTACTTTGGGGTTCACCCAACTTTCGATGCAAGCCCGCATATAAAATGTACCCCAAATAGTTCCTCCAATATGCACACACCAGTCCATAGTTAAAACCGTTCCCACCAAGACCCGCATCACAAATCCCCCTCCACCCCATGGATAACTGCAAGGACCACAGCATCTGTCCAACTGTACTTTGGGAAAGGAATTTGCAAACCCGGTGCCCAAAAGAAGCCAAAAATGTCTAGAACATGTTCATTGTGTCAGCAAAATAGACAGCAGACTTTACAGCAAGATCTTCATATTCATTGTTCACATGATACATTTGTCACACTTCCATTCCTAGTATTGAGCACAACCTGGCTTGGACATACAAACTTGTCCACATGAGCCAGTCAGAGAGATGTCCATTGAAGATGTGGGAGGTCCTTGTCGCAGGGGAGCATGGCGCTCAAGTCAATCTGCTGTGAACATACCTTACGAGGTCGCCACCATCGTCACAAATTGCACAACAATCATTTGGTCCACCGTCCTCGTCCTCGTCAGATTCCTGACCCTCCATGCATTCACTATCGTCACTCGATTCATCATCGTTGATGAAAGAATCCATCGAATCTGCACGCTTTAACTTCATCTTCGGCTTGTCTAACACAGGAGCAGCATCCACAATCGCACTTACTTTCTTCAATGGTTCTTTCTTCAAACCTGATAGGGAAGCATCAGTAACCGTCGAATCAACATTCTTTGGAGGTTTTCGGGCAGGGACTTTTGCTGGCTGAGTCGCATTCAGCTTCCCCTTTCCAGAGAGGTACTCCCTTCTCGCCTTCTGTAAAACACAAACCACCACGGGCCGACGTCAGGTTGGCCCAGCACCAGGTGCACACTATAATGCACCCATGCGCAAAAGCAGGCAAGGCATGCTCTATGCAATGTATTGCCAGATAAGCTACGAACATACTTATGGAGCATAACGTGCATGCAATACGCGTGCATGCAATACGCGTGTGTGGCACACCACACACAGCACATTCATGTGCCTCACGTTGTGCGCATGCACCAAGAAAATGTGAAAAAAAAAAATTCAGAACTCTTAAACAAGGATGTGATGTTTATTATGATCAAATTTGGCCGCAATGCTACCCCAAATTCACACTCACTAAATTTTTGTAAAAAAAAAAAAAATTAATTCTACGTCCTTGCTTGTGCACTCCACCAGTTTTCAGTGGACAACACAGCTCACAACACATTACACTTGTGTGCGATAAATATTGCTGTGCGAGTGCTTGAACTAGTCCTAAACTCAGCCTCCACACCTACAAGTGAGAGCAAGTTTGCCATGTGCTTCAATCCTAGGTTGAATCCCATGTGTGAAGCCAGAAAAAGTTTGAGGCCCTACCCCGGCCAAAGGCGCGTCTTGAAGGCTGCTCTCCGATCGCCGCCGGATCTTCGCAGTGAGCCTTTTTGTCCGCAACCTGCGGCGGTTGCCCTCTCTATCGACGACCCTCTATCGGCAATGCTCTTCAGTCGCATGACAAATTTCTCAAGCTCGTGAAGTTACACATTGGATAGAAGAGGGCCGAAGGGCCGACCAATGTGGTCGTCTTTCGAAAAAGCGACCGAGGTAGTCGCTTCTCAGCAGATGTGCAGCAAAACTTGACTAATCAACTTAGAAAACATCTCCACTAATTCCCAGGATGAGAGGTTCTTACTCGAAGGACATTTCTCCCGCAGAACAGGACCACAACTAAGGATAAGGTTTTCTACTTCACTCACACTAACCATCCTCGGTTCGCTGAGACGTGTAAGGAAAAATCCAATCACCTACTTGTCCAGTTTATCCGTCTCTATGGATACCCACGGAATAAACATACAAAAAAACCTAGATAGACAGACCATTCTCATTCATCGACATCAGTTTGGTACCATAAGTGTTTCACAAGTCCCAAGCAGATGCCTTGCACCTACTTTGGTACATATTTACCATCGCGAACGTGATCTGATGGTCCATGTCCGCAGTCGCCACTTTTATTCGAGGCCACCACAAAGCTGCCACCGGATCAACCTGCAACCCCCTTGTTTCGTGACACTTTCCTGGCACTTCATCACTAAGAACTATTGCAATGCCCGCAATGACGCGGTCACATGGCATGACATGTCAAAGCTCTCACATTGTGATGTGCCGAACATGTCAATGGTCAGCAGAAAGAACTCGCTACGAAAGGAAACGCATTTGACCGTCTAGTAAGAATGAATACACTGAGCAGCGGGCAAAACTACGGCACCCATGGCATCCCCTAGCGCATGGTGCTTTATCCTCCTGTAATGGTCAGACCTGACAATGACAACGGTCAGCAGAAAGAACTCGCTACGAAAGCAAACCGCATTTGACCGTCTAGTAAGAATGAATACACTGAGTGGCAGGCAAACTATCGCAGCAGGCAAAACTATGGCACCCATGGCATCCCCTAGCGCATGGAGCTTTATCCTCCTGAAATGGTCAGGCCTGACAATGACAACGGTCAGCAGAAAGAACTCGCTACGAAAGCAAACGCATTTGACCGTCTAGTAAGAATGAATACACTGAGTGGCAGGCAAACTATGGCATCCCATAGCATCCCCTAGCGCATGGTGCTATCCTCCTGTAATGGTCAGACCTGACAACGCTGCAGCATCCCATGTCGATGTGCCATTGCATCGTTTTTGGGAGCTGCAATGGCTGCCCCTGGCTTCCGTGAAGTTGCCTTCTGCCTAACCTTGGAATTACTGAACTTGGGCACAATTTTTCTTCACCACCAGACCGCCATAAAACCGCTAACAAAACCACCTGCAACGCTCTCGATACCTGACACAGGCCATTGGATCGCGACCTGACTGTCCACAGTGGCAGTCACAGTTTTTTGTCGCCACCAGTGACATAGCCACTAACAAAACAACCTGCCACCCTCTCGATACTGGCACAGGCCATTGACAGCAGAGGCGGGCTTTTTTTCCCCCCTCACCCGCCCAATTTTTTTTCATGTACCCCCCACCTGACCCAATAATTTTGATTTCCACCTCAAGACTACCCCACCCACCCAAAATATTTTTTGAAATTTCGGCTCCGCCGCCGACCGACCCGCCACCCGAAGAATGTCCTCACCGCACCCACCCGCACTCGTGAGAACATGATTACCCCTCCGCACCTAAGACCTGGGTTTTTGCTGCCCGCATCCACCCCTACCGATGCATCCCTCCCCACAACTCCACCAGTGTCACCAGCTCTCTACCTTGCGCCGCCCCCCAGCATTAGTCCATCATGGCGCCGTGCAGCGGTAAGGCCAAGTAAGCTGAGGGCGGGCTTTCGAATTCACCAAGTTCGCTAATCAAGGCCAAAGTTCAAAGAGGATGGCCTACTGTGGCTGGATCCCCCCCCCCCCCCCGTTTTTTTTAAARAAAAACCGGGDGRGGGACTGGACTGCTGGRGSGCAAACGTTTTTTTTTTTTGGCCCCGACATAACAGGCGACCCTGGGCAACTGTACCCAGGCCCTCTTTTGTTTCTCAACCTTGTGCCTGCGCACTCCACAAATGGACCCAAGGCCCTGGGGGGGTGGGGTGGAAGGCGCCAAGGACCCAAGGTGGAGGCGGGGACAGGGAGGGATTTTTTGTCGGGTGGTCCTGGGTGGATGACCCAGGCCAATGCTTCACCCACCTGACGGGTGACCCAGAGCAAATGTTGACCCGCCCATCACCCAAAAATGCCCACTAGCTGCACATGCCTATCACCCACCCGACAAAGAATAGGTACACCCACGCCCAACCCAATCACCTTGTGGGCCGGCCGGGGAAGGTGGGTGGCACTGGGTGCAGCTGTGGGCAACCGGCACCCACCTCTGATTGACGGCATGAAGGAATTGGTGGTTTGACGTTTTCAAGTGTGTGCACATGCACACGTACAGTGCGCCATATACAATGCACTGGTGTGCCACACTCATGGAGCGCAGACACCAAAACCCAAATTTGTATTCCTTCAATTAATAGAGCGGAGTTACAGATCTCTCATTTGTCTTTGAATGTTTGTGGTTTTCATTTTTTTCTTTAATTCTTGGTGCTGCGCCGCACCAGTGGTTTGGCACACCACAAAGCGGACCGTACAAGTGCACAACAATGGCCCTTGTTAACGCACCACTGCCTCAGAAGCTACTTGGACAACAGTTGAGCGGGGAGAAAAGTGTGTGTAGTTTTCATGCCCAAATTGTTCTCTGCCATCCAGATTTTCTTCTTTTATACTTTTCCCAACTATTACCCCGAACAGATCACGTCCTTGAATTTCTTCAGAATACTTTTCGTTAATTTCTTACCTCAAATTCATCCCCGTACATAAAGAAAAAATTGTGCACATGCATACAACATGTGTTACGCACATTCAAACCTGCGTTGTACTCCAATGCAGGCTTCCCTCGGAGGCCTCCGAACTGCGTTTCCAACTGGGCTGCTCGGGTCACTTTGGTTGCCCGGGCGGCCTGGTTGTGCAAGGGCCATGGAAGGGCCCTGTTAAAAAAAAAACAAAAAAAAGCTAGGGAGATATCCCGGGCGCCCGGGTCCCGACGTCACGCCCGGTTTGGCGACCGGGTGACCGGCCGGGCATGGGGCCGGGCAGCACCTTCGCAAAAAAAAAAAAAAAAAAAAAAAAAANAAAAAAAAAAAAAAAAAAAACCCACAAAAAATCTGAAAAAAAAAAAATGTTGTGTAGAATTGCAATACAAACTACTTTTGGCTGAGGGTCACATCAGAATTCCTCACGGAACTGAAGATAAAAATAAATAAATAAATAAATCACATTAATGCACCCCCCTTTAAACCCCTTTAGCCCCTTTAAAATTCATTTATACTCCCCTTCCCCCCCCTTGACAGCCAACTCTCAAAAAAAGAAATGAGCCTAGATTTGGGCTCCTCTCCGAGAGCGTGGAAAAAACCCACCGCCAATTTTTTTATTTTTATTTTTTTTAATGTTTTTCCCCACGCCCGGGTATCCCAGTCGTCAGACCCCCCCGGGCATCATCACGCCCGGGTGACCGGACGGTCCAGACCGGCCGGTCATGGAAACCTTCCTAGGAAAAAAGAGTAAAAAAATCCACAAAAACAACTAAGTTGTGCAGAAAAATAAACTTATTGAAATTCTCTGCCAAATTAAAAATAAAGGCAAGTGGTCCTGGTCCACTCTGGTAACATAACCTCTGCGAGAAAAAATAATGACTGTGCTGGGCCCCGGCCGGGTGGGCAGGAGTGACCTGCCCGACAAAACTGGGCGTGTCAAAAAGAGGCAAGGATCCCCCAAAAAAAAACTTCAGGCCAGGACTGCCCTTGGCTTGAGCAGTCAGAATCTGGCCTTACCTTCCAATTCGGTGATGGGTCACCCAGGGGATTCGGGGGGTGTAAACAGTGACCAAAGGGGTTCATGGCATACATGCAAGCACACAGCATGCACCAGAGCACAAGACAGCCAGCACACTCGCACACCGTACTGACACGGCACATGGCCTGTGTGGCGCATGTGTCTCCAGTGCACTCTTCCCCGGTAAAAAAAAAGGCGGGAGTCTTTCGTTCATTACCAGACCCTCCTATGGAAAATCAGTTACCGACGGCCGCCTGAAACCAATTCAAAAATCATCTCAATTCCTCAAGCGCAACAGAAAGAAAAAGAAGGGGTTCAAAGGGGGGGGTTGTATTTTGTGCTCATATTCTCGCAGGCCCGCCTTGGAAGTTTGAAGTCCATGAAACAAGGCCGTTCTCCGCCGCCATCATCTTCATTGTGAGTACCGCCACCATCCTCTGCGGGTTCTTCTGTGATCTTTGGTTCATGATTTTAGTCAGGCATCCAGATTGTGGATGCGCACGACAACATTGGTAAGCTGGGCTACCAACCGGGCTGCCCTGGTCACCTTGGTTGCCCAGATAGCCTGGCCAGGCAAGGGCCACTGCAGGCTCTTCTCTCCGAGCCTAGAGGTGGAACTCCTGACTCTATTCGTGTTTTAATGAAGTTACGTACCCAGATAAGTTACCACACTTAGGATCTAGTTCAGTTATACATAGCTTAGAGCACCTTCTAGGTTATAATCCTGAAAATAATCAGAATCATGTCTTTGTCGGAGGGATTGGAAAGTCTACCAAGAATAGTCTCCCGGCTGTGGGGGGGTGACCTGGTCCCCCTTAACTCTTTGTCATTGTCAAACTGATGCTTGCCCAGAAGCAGCAACCGGACTAATGCACCCCAGAATAGAAGGGGCTGAGTGACTTTTCTGAAAAAAGGACCATCTGTGCCACTAACAAGGTTGACTTTCTTAATTGGCACTCTTTCTCATAGTGGAGTTCGTCCTTTGGCTTTTTTTGGACGAGAAATCATCATCAAATATGTATGCGACAATTTGCAAATACTTGAAATACCCTCATAAACTGAGATATATGCCAAAATGCCCCTGAAAGATGTGGGTGGAGCGGAATGCCCTTTTGAGCCGAACTCTTTGTGTTGCGCCCCTGTCAGGCGGGTGTGCAACTTCGCAATCTGGACGTCCCCGTTTGGGCCTTGGCATTTTGCAATAACGCCTAGGAGAAGTTGTCAAGTACTAGGGAATTGTGCAAGTTCGACGGTTCCCGGTAGGGTATATTGCAAAGATGGGGGTCCAACCGACGCCAGGAGTATTTCACAAAATATTTTTTTGGTCAGAGGGGCATTCCACTCTACCCACATATTTTAGGGGCATTTGGCATATATCTCAACTTATGGGGGTATTTTACTATTTTGCAAATTTGCAAATTACGTCTAATTATCTCTATAATCCGTCAATATGTTTTTTTTTTTTTTTTTTTTTTGGTTTCATCTTACATCCACTAATGAATCAAATCAATGATGATAGACGTCGCCCTCTGTTCTGTGTGAATGACATTCGCGCTTGTTTGTAGGCAAGCCCAATGGTAAAATACCGTTTTCTCTGATGCAGAAAAAAAACAAAAACTTGGAAAAGAAACTATGTTATGCAGAAAAATAAGTTAAATACCTGGGCTACCAGGTCGTCCGCCCGGGTCACCTTATTTGACCGGGCGGCCCGGCCATACGAGGACTAACGAAAGGCCCAGCAAAATAATAATAATAATAATTGAAAAAAAAATCATATAAAAAGAACTATGTGATACACAAAAATGAATAATAATAATTGAAAAAAATCTATAAAAAGAACTATGTGATACGCAAAAATAAACTGAACAACTTTTGCCTCGGGGTCGCATCGAAATTCTTTGCCATTTCCTCCCCCCCCCCCACCCGGGCAACTTGCCCCGGGCCACTCTGGTAGCCTAGTTAAATACCACTTTCTCTGATGCAGAAAAGTTAAAAAGCCGAAAAATCTGAAAAGAAACTATGTTATGCAGAGAAATAAACTGAGCAACTTTTGCATAAAACAGTGAACGCACCGCCGGTCAAAATTAGAAGCCTTCAACGGCTCATCACCTACACTGCTCTCCCCGTGAACAGCTGGCTACATGTCAGAAGGAAGAATAATGACCCAAATAGCTCAGAACAATGTAAAGTGTGCTCCGACAGCGAACAGGAGGACTGGATACACTGCCTGATAACATGCAAGTACGCTACTGACCAAATGGGCGAGAGCTTCAGTCCTGTGGGAATAACTATTATCCTCCTCCCTTTCTGAACACCCAATCCAAATACTCCTACGGACTAACATATCCCTGCTCAATTGAACAAATCTGAACGCACGTGGTTCGGGATAATCCAGAAGGTGACTCTCTAGATGTATGGAAGAAGAGATGCAACAGACCGTTAGACAAGACCCGCAATCCAAACAAGCAGGTATGGGCAACGACGAAATTATTGAAGGAAACGGAGATCCTTTGTCAATGGAAGAAAGTCAAGTTCCAAATTCAGCAGAACCCGGAGAAGCAGCAAGAAATGATAACCAAGTTCACGAGGGTATGGTTGGTT
The DNA here is from genome assembly GCA_003427395.1 of Chara braunii. Lineage (NCBI taxonomy): Eukaryota > Viridiplantae > Streptophyta > Charophyceae > Charales > Characeae > Chara > Chara braunii. Next base: position 1,139,928 of record BFEA01000300.1, on the reverse strand, counting down.
CAGGGAAAGATAGCCAATTTCAGGGACTTCACATCAGATGGAACGACTGTCACAACTCTACTGCCCCGCAGGGGTCAAGGAGTCCTCACCAGTCTGAACAACAAGACTTCAGAGTCACATAAAGCAGTGCAGGGTCAGATCAGTTATTGATCTCTGCTTCCTTTGCATTAATGTTTAGCTGGCAGGTGGTCCGCAGAGGACCCTGAGAGGGACTTCAAGAAGGAAAGCTACAGTCAATCCTCTCGTAAAACGGAGTAATCAATGCTGTTCAGGGACCCTTCAGCCTGGCAGAAGGGTGTGTGTGTATGTGTACAAGGTGTAATTCTGTTTTCTGACTTGCTGGGGGAATACGAACCGCACTGACGCTCCCCAGAATGGCTATGGAGCCAGGACCATAAGGACCCGGTTTTATGAAAAAAAAAAAAAAAAAAAAAAAGTCCATTTTTTTTTTTTTTTTTTTGTTTTTTTTTGCCCAGCCTGCCAAGTGGTCCTGGGCTACTCTGATAGCCTAGACAAGAAATGTTTTCCGAGGAAATTTATTTTTTTTTGTATGAATTTCTTTCGCAATGAACCCAGTCAGATGGAAAGTTTGTCAATGTCAGAACACAGAATGTCTTAGCGCAGTTTCAATGTCTCTGAAACTGTACATGTAATCAAATAGCCCAATGCCTCGTGGCCAAAGAAGAGGCAAACGAGAGGGAGAAGAGACTTAAAAGGGTGGAAGAGAAAGTACACATCAGCTCAGCAGATCTCCCTCACTAGCCCACTCCTCCTTCGGGCATCCCCTGCTCGCCACATCAGCAGACAGTCTCCTCTGACACACCCTGACAATGAACAAATCTCATCATGATCCACACAGCGCAGCGCCATATATGGTCAACGACACTCCGACTCTTCATTGAAACTAATTCTGAAGTGATCTTTCAGTATTTTTGAAGCTCTATGGAGTCGTATTTCAATGGTTTCAAAAATGCTGAATTCGTTGAATATATCTTCAAAATGTTCGGTCTTTGGCCATCTGTCTAAGTGTGCAGAAACTCTGAACATTTTGAAGTGGCGAGGATGCTGAAACTTCTGAAGCACCCCCCCCTCTATATGAGCGAGTAGGAACACTGGAGATTTTGAAAATTCTGAAGTGGTGAAAACGGTGAAGATTCTGAACCCCTTCCCCCCCCTGCCTCCCCCTGCTTCCCCCTGTTTTGTTTCTTTAAAGGGGGGGTTCAGAATCTTCAGTGGTTTTGCCACTTCAAAATTTTCAGAATCTTCAGAGTCCACCCCCTTATCTTAGTGTGTAAAAACGCTGAAGATTCTGAAGATTCTGAAGTGGTGGAGATGCTGAAAAGTCTGCAGTACACCCCCCTCTGTCCGAGTGTGTAGGAATGTTTAAGGTTCCGAAAATTCTGAAGTGGTGAAAGTGTTGAAGATTTTGAACCGCCTCCCCCGCCTCCTACTACTGGGGGGTGGGTTCAAATTTTTCAGCGTTTTCAGCACTTCGGAATTTTCAGAATGTTCAGCGCTTGTCACCTTGTATGAGCGTGTAGAAACGCTGATGATCCTGAAGATTCTGAATTGGTGAAGATGCTGAAAATTCCCCTTCGTCCAAGTGTGTACGAATGCAGAAGATTTTGAAAATTTTGAAGTGACGAAAATGCTGAAGGTTCTAACCGCCCCCCCCCCTCCCGCCCCCATGTCCGAGTGTTTGTGCGCGACTATTGACCGTTGAACGTTCATATTGTAAAAGTTGAAAATTAGTAAACCCGTTAACCTTCACTCCCTCCTCCTCGCCAACATCCCATAAATGTAGTAGACAGTCTGGCGAGAGCCATGTCAGCATAATCAAGTGTCCGGCTGGCGCCGTAGACAAAGAGGGTAACAACACCCAAGCAGTAACATTCTCACGTCGTCGCACCAGTGTGGTGCCAGCGTTAAGCCAACATCAAGCTGGCGTCCAACCAGCGTCAATCCAGTGTGCATGCAGCGTCGAAACTGCGTCAAGTCAGCGTCAAGAAGCAAGTGCAAGACTGAATGTCGGTCAACAGGGGCTGGATCAACATATAGTGTTGACTCTGATGGCCCAGATTGACTCGCAGCCAATGGCCTGGATCCCATACAGTAGCAGATTCCCACTTGGACTTGATTTTTGACAAGTACCTACAAACAGCTAAGGTTGTGTATCTGATCGATGGCGTGGATTGGGTACATGTTGACTTTGACTTGTGAGACTGAATTTTTTAGTTGTTGCTGACCTTGAACTTTCCACGGTCAACTATCCCACGTTGGGCCTCTGAAGGCCAGTTTTAGGCCTTGCTTCGAGTACCCCACAGTAGCAGGCCTTCGTTCGCGCAATTTTCAGGACTTCGGAGTGGCCGTTGACCCTTATTCAGGCCCGTAGACCGGAATGACGATACATAGCCCACGGCTATCGCACTTTTCAATACTATGCACTGGAACTGCCAGGAAACCTGGCAAGACCGTGCCCCGCTGAGCCCACACAGGTGGGTACCCGCTCCCCCAAGCTGGGCTACCAACTGAGCCACCCACAAGTCACCTTGTGGAACAGTCAGGTAACGGCCGATTAAGGTCCTTGGAAAAAAAAAAAAAAAAAAAAAGCATCTAAGAACGAATGCAAGGAATATGAGCAAAAGAGAGAGGCAAAAATTCAACTCCCAAAATCATGAAGTAATACAGATAGTCATGTACGAAGCAGAGAGCACAATGCACCAAGATACCATCCAATTAAGAGCAATGCAATGAACTCGAGTGCCAATGTTGACACTCTCTGTTCACACCAACACTGTATCCAATGTCACTCCTACTGTCTGGCGCCCAGCGCCCAACCTACACTACTCACCCTATCTATCCTATCTACATTTATGCGACGGGATCACATCGAAGTTGGGGACCAATGTACATGACGGCATCACCAATGCCGACCGCCGGCATACACCAGGTACGTTCTCTCTCCTCCCCTCATCACACCTTGATCCCCTCCGCATGCGCCTCCTACCCAAAGACCACCATCGCCATCAGTTGTACCCTCGGCACGCTGGGCCTGCCTATGGCCGTCGTGCGCCCTCTCACCTCTTGGCGCCCACGTCCACCCTGGCTAGCAGCACTAGCTCAGCTGCTTGTACGACAACGTAGCAGCGTGGCCGCATTGCCTGTTCAGGCCATAATACCCTTGGTTGGGCAGGGCACTTTCCTTTATGGAAAGACGTGTGGCCCTATGTCTGGCTGCGTGGGCCTGGCTGGGGAAGTTTCTAGTAGCTTCCAGTCTGGCCCCAATATTTGCGGCCAGGCCCACATCGTCTGTTACGGTCTTGGGCCCTTTACAGTTGGGCACGTCCAGCCTCCGAGTGTTTGCTGTATTCTCATTGGCCTGTATAGGTTGTGTGACGACAATGCAGCTTTCTCACTCGTCCGCGGCCAGTGTGTGATGTGTCGGCCTCCCAATGTGTGTGCCCAGGGCGCAACCAGCTGGCACCTTGGGCTCAACTGTGCAGCTGCTGCTTCTGGAAGGAGCCAGCAAAGGCTCATGATACCCCACATATGGAAAAATGTCGAACAGAGGCCTCACATCGATATTCAAGCCCGCCTCCACTTGGGGCGGGCACAATGCTTGTTGGGGGCCACAACCCAGAACACTTGCATGTCTATAAGAGCCTCGTGAGGGTTCAATCGTAGCATAAAGTACATTATGCCAAAAAACAAAACTGAACCTTTCCCTGAGGGTCATCTCGAACTTCTTCGCCAAATTAAAAATGATTTCTTTCTTTTTTCTACTTTTTTGGCCTGGCTGAGTAAGTGGTCCCAGGCCATGCTTTTTGGCCCATTTTGTCTTTTTCAAATGGTCCAATAAATGGTACTGGTGAAAGGGCCCTGAAGAGCAGGTGTGCACAAAAGGCCTGGGGGCCTAATAATTTGGACCACTTGTCTGTTAACCCCCGAAGCACTATCTTCCAAGTGCACGTTCCACCTCCACTATAGTGCATTGAGAAGAGAGCGAGAGAGAAACAGAGAGAGGCACAAGAGGTGGCGCGCAAGTGGAGACATCAAGGGCAAGCGAGAGAGAGAGAGAGAGGGAGAGAGGGAAAAAGGGAGGAAGGCGCGTGAGGCGAGACATTCACAAGGAGAGAGACATAGTGGGTGCGCCACGTGGAAGCGAAAAAGAAAAGAGTGTGTGGGACAGGCGCATGCCACATGGGCACGCGAGCGGGCACGTGTGTGTGTGTGTGTGTGTGTGTGTGTGTGTGTGTGTGTGTGTGTGTGTGTGTGTGTGTGTGTGTGTGTGTGTGTTTTAAAAATTGCACCACAACAACCCCTATTCCATCCAGAC
>BFEA01000300.1:1119749-1132615 GCA_003427395.1 Chara braunii | reverse complement strand
CGAGCCGTTGGTTGTGTGTTCGAGTCTTGTATTCGGATTACACGTGCTTTCGCGCAGTAACTGCCGTAGAAATTGTACTATGTGCAGTGTGGCTGCGTAGGGGTGAGTGTGGTTGGGTACACTGTGTCGCTGGATGTCCGTGCTGGGGTGGGGTGAAGTGCTCATGTTGGGGCTTCACTTTCACCCCAGCCCACTCAGCCTTATGGTTAGGTGTTTGCCTGCCGAGCCGTTGGTTGTGTGTTCGAGTCTTGTATTCGGATTACACATGCCATGTAGGGCGCTTAGAGGACAGTGGCAAAGTACTACCTCGGCTGGGCTAGAGGCTCTGGGCCTGAGCCACACACGTCCTTTCGGATTATTCCATTTCCAGGATCTGGGCCCTCCACCCTTTTCAAAAATTTCAAGGACCGCGGCCACCTACCGGTCTTTCACCACCAACAACTACCCGACCCCCTAAAATGTCCAGCCCACAATTTTTCCACCCGTCCTACAACCATGTTGGGCCTGTATGAATGACCGGTATACCGAGCATTGAAAACGACACGGGTGTACAAACGCCTCCCCTACTGGCTGTGAACACATAGAATAGGTACACACTCTATTGATAGCCCCTAGACTATCAATACACCCACTCCAGGAATTATATACGCGCCACAGTCTCTTGGGAACCTGGGGGAGTGCACAGCACAAGGGGCCTAAGGGGGCTTTGGAGGGGGTTAAGAGGGCCAACTAGGGCAGCTTCTGCCCTTTTAGAATTGGGAGCTCGTACTTGCTGTTGGGCCAAACCCATCACCATGAAAAAAAAATGAAAAATTCCAGCCCTCAAATATGCATTGTACTTCAGTGTAGGGCAGGCGTACACTACGTGGCGTACACCTACGAGTACATAGGGATGCAATGCCTACCAGTTCTCCTAAGCCTATACAGGAGCACAACTACCTCTCACAATTAAGAAGATGCATGTTGCCCCCTGCCCTGATTGTCAGTGGGTGGGGGTCAGGGTAAGGCCGTCAGTAGTGGTGGTGGGGAGACAGGGTGGGGGGCGCGGTGTGGAGTTGGCTATCGCTAAGACTAGCTGTGCCTCCCATCTACTTTCCCGCCCGCAACCACCAGGAAACAGCCGTGTCCAAGGCCAGAATGTTTCATCCACACTTATTCAACAGTTACAATGTCAAAGTAGCCAACTTCAGCACACTTTTAAGTTCACATTGTGCCACCCCACTTCTCCTAGTCAAACCGGTCTGAGGCCAGCCCACGGCCAGTCCATATACCTCCACAATTCACAGTGAAACTGCCATCTTCCCAATTCTTGGAATCATGATTCATTGGGCAACTGCTGCTCTTACTCGAAGTCACAAGGATCATCATTCTCGAACCAGTATCCAAGCCAATTCAGGCCGGACACAGATTGGGACCCAGAATACCAGCCATGTATTGATGTATTATCTAGACCAGGGGTCTCCCAAAAAGCCTTTTTTTTTTTGGCTTCCTCCCATCTCCTTGAAATTTTCAAATAACCCTCGGCCAACAGCTGTTTGCAAGGCAATACCGCTTCCATCTCCACCCAGTCTTCCCCTATTGTTTGGGATTCTTATGGAGAAAGACAATTTCGGAAAGGACATGCACCCATACACATGGTATGGAGACACTGCACGCCTGGCACTCTGCATGGCTGTGTGCATCGAATCATAATTAGGACCTTGTCCATGACAGGGATAATCTACGAAAACTCTGACCTTGTCCATGACAGGGATAATCTACGAAAACTCTGACCTTGTCCATGACAGGGATAATCTACAAAAACTCTTCTGTCAAAACCACATAAGGCCTGGGTGCTTAATCCACCGCTACACCAGGGCCTGTTTTACCAAACCAACGCGCCCTGTGCGCGCCGAGTTTTGTCCCTTGGTGTCGGCACCGCCCTCTATGCTGGATGTGCTCCCAGCAGCTGGAACGAAAGTCAGCAGTGGTTTTCTCGTTTTCACTCCTGTGCCACCCCAGATCAGTACTTCCACAGGCTCAGAACCCTTTGCACGACAGCACATGGATTCAAACCCGCACAATTGGCCTCTAGCATCATAACCACTGCAGCCATGACACGCTGTTCAAAAGTGGAACCACACCAGTAGTGATATCCACCCCACCCCTGCATGGCCGCGCTGTCCATACTCACTCTCGCACACACACAACACCACATACGGCCTCTCCCACACATTCTCTTGATCCAGCACATGGCCCTCAACAACAAGGAGGCCTATCCCCCAACAGCCACCCACTCCTGATATGATTTCCAGGCACCCCTGGCCTGGGTGGAAGTGCACTGGGATACATTCTGGAAAGTGCTAATGTGAGAATGCCCTGAAATGGAAGGGCTGACAGAGAATCGATTGCTCCCCCACCTCTCATGGGGAGCCTGCCAGAAAGAGCCATGCATGTAGAAGCACATGGACGGCATAAGCCGGCAGGACATATTGGAGTCCATGTGCCCCTTTTCTTTGAGCCCMCCGGCTTCCTCCCCCGCCGCACTACCGGGCCTTCCCCAAGCCACAAAATTATCAGAGACGGAGACGAAACATTTTTGCACAAAGCTGGGGCCGTGTACTGGTGGTTTGAGGGCTACAATAAGCCGCAGAAAGACCTACAAATGTCCTGACTTCAATTGTCTAGGGTTCATCAATTTACCATTCCCCTTCTCCACTTAAAGTTGCAGTGGTCTACATTGGGGCAGCTGGTTTGGCTGGGAGCAGCTCCTCGGTGGCCTGGAGCACAGCAATAACCACGACTGCAACTGAAGGAAAATAAACAAACCAACGTGACTTTTCCCGAAAAAGTTATTCGAACCTAGACCACTGACCAAAAAGATGTGATACTAATAGCAAGAGAGCACTTTCAATTTTTTGCCATGCAGAATTTGTTTTCTTAATATTTTCCCTAGAAACATGTGGGCTTCCCATCATAATTTTTCAGGATGAAAAACCACCCAATACGAAAACACAAAATCGCATTAGGCGACCAAGAGTCCGCACCAGCTGACACGACCAAAATAGACAAACGGACAATGAACCGAATACACAACAACAACATCGTGCATGAGCTCACAATACTCATGGTTAGCAATCACCCAAAGTAGACAAGAAGTTCGACAAAGAAAGAGACGAACATGAGCAGGAAAAAGTTTCTAAAAATCCAGAAGCACAACATCTTCTTTTCCCTCCCTTCGACCTCCAGGCTTCTTCCTCTTCTTCTCGCCATATCACTGTCATTGTCGTTGTCGGGGCAGAAACCTTGACAAGGGTATCTGCCCGGTGTTTTTAAATGTCGGACGTTGTCCGACTTAGCAAAGGGTTATCCGGGCTTCATAACTTGATGAGAGTGGTTATCTGCCGGAAGTTCATTCAGACCTGACCTATGATGGAGAGAGAAATTTTTTAACCTAAGACCTGACGTTCGTGGCATTTGAAATTGGCGGCAAGAACCGGCGGCGTGACCAGTTTCTTCCCATGATTGGCCAGGCCGCACGGATGTACGATTGTGAAAACAAATAAATAAATAAATAAATAGATAGATAAATAAATAAATAAACCTATTCTACCCAAAATTATGATGCGCGGCTTAGCAGCCGTGCGATTCAGGACCTAGGTAGGCTAAAAAGAACGGTCGCGCCAGGTATGGGGTCGCGGCGCGGAAGGAATGGAAAGCATATTTTTATCTAGGCCGCGGGGTTTGACTCTGTTCGGGGCCCGTAGCCGCATCGACCGTTTAGAGGCCAGGTGGTCCACCGAGCTAGGTTGGACATTGCCCAGCCTGGCACAGACGGCCAATTCAATGGCCGGCCGAGGCAGGCAATTCCAGCCAAGCCAAGGGCTGGAGGGGGCGAGGCCTGCTGGACCAGAGGCTGAAAGGCTGGCCTACTGGGGGCAGCCCTTTAAATACAGGGGCTGCTGCTTCTGCTCCCGTGATAGGAGCTAGCCCAGTAGGTGAACGCATTGCACCGCCACGCTGCAGACATGGGGATCGAATCCAGAATGCGCCTGAACTGGGCTAGCTCCTTTTGGAGCCGGCCATTGGGATGGGGCAGTTTGGGCGCGGCCAATCTTGGCCGTGTGATCGGTAGGATCACGTGGCCTGAATCGGCCATGCGCAGATTAGCATGGCCCCTGCGCAAGAATGACACACATAAATCGAGAAATGGTCCAATTTTTTTCTGGATCCCGGCTGGGATCGAACTCGGGTCTGTATTTCAACAGATCGTGGGTATCCCACGATGTGATGTGACCGAWGCCAACGGGATAAAACAAAGAAAAATACAAAATAAAGAAAAAAAAAAAGAAAAAAATTCAAAAAAAAGAAAAACTAAACTAAATATGGAGCGCCTCATGGCACACAAGGAAGTGAATGGGGCGTTTCAGCCCCAGTACACTTGACAGCGCCCGAAAAAACGGGCAACTATTTTGACAGCAAGGTAAGTGTGTCGTCTTTTTTTCTTTTCTTTTCTTTTCTGAGATTTCTTTAGGATTTCTTCATTCAGATTTATTTTCGATTTTCTCTAGTTTTAGATTCTGTAGATTTTTCTTTTTTTTTTCTTTCATTCATAACTTCACTCGGGCACCCGTTCGTTTTGACCAACAGGTTGCCACTAGGAAGCCGACTGAATCTGCCGCCATAAGGCAGCTATGTTCAGGGCATGGTTGAGCTATGAGGGACTCTCTGCACGCGCCTCGGGTGGTTTTCAGTTTGCGAAGGACGGGGCGAGTCGTTTTCTGGTGGTCGAACGAACATTTTTGCTGCGCCGTCCAGGCCTCTAGTCATCTCTCTCGGAGGACTTCACGACGGCTTGCTCGTCGCTAGCGACAGTTGCGACTGTTAGAGAGAGAGAGGGAGATAGAGAAGGAGATAGGAGGGGAGCATCTTACCTGGCAGCGGCTGCGACGTGACTGCAACAGGTAAGTCTTCAACCATGCTGCAAACAGTCGCCTATACTTGGCATCATTTGCGCCCAGGTACGAGCGCGTGCGGCAAGGGAAGAATGACCCTGCTGAGCTCGACTCTAGTTTGACTTTGTGAAAAGACTTGGAGGGGCGGCCGTTCGTTTCGAACGGCCAGTTGGCCCCTTAACAAGGAAACGAAAGGGGAGGAACAAGAAAATGAAAGAAAAGAGAGGAAAAAAAAGGTAACGGTCGTGAAAATGGTCGCGGCCCTGGAACAGGTGCGCAGCCCCAGAAGGTTCTACGGAGTGATGGGACTGCACCTGTTCGTTTTGAGCAGGCAGCAGTAAAATGGCCGAGTTCAGCCATTTCCAGGAGCACCTGGCTTGGGGAAACGGCCAGGTACTTCTGGGGGTTGATGACCTCGGTTCCCCTAGGGGAAAACCACTGCAGTAGATGCTGGCTGGCTGGCTGCTGGTGTGGCGAGGGAGTGTTGGCGAAGTGTTGGAGGTCTGCAGGAGCACTTGGGGGAGAGACACGCGGCGGCCATAGTTGGGAGACTAGCTCATCGCCACTCCTCGGCACTTGATGTTGTGGCCGCTAGGCTGGATCTGGGACTGGTGCCGCGGAAGGGATGCTGCTAGACGAATAGTGGAGGTCTGCAGGGAATTGAGAAGTGGTGCAGGGAGCCATAGCTAGAGGCTGGGAGCTTTTGCTCCACCTATGTGCGTGTGCTGTATGTATGGGCAGGCGCTGCGGCCGTGAGGCTGCGAGAGCGGCACTTCGGTGGGAAAGTGCTGCCAATTTTTTTGGCACGGCGGCAGCGGCACTTCGGTGAAACTGCTGCCAATTTTTTGGCACGGCGGGGTGGTACCGATTTCAACGGCGTGGCGAGCAGCATTCCCGCTTTTAATTTTTGATGTGCGCGGTGATGGTGGACTATTCTCTCATGATCCGGTGGTAGTATGGGCACTGGTGCACATTTGGATAGTGCGGCAGTGGTGTGTCGGCCGGCGGCATGAAGAAAGTGCAGAGTGAGTGCACAAGCCATCGGAAAATCCTCTGAAGAGCCGAAAGGCATATTTGATACAATGGATGATTGGTTAAGAAGAGATCGTTCGGCAATGATTATTGGGCACGAGGCACATGAAGTTTTCAGCCAGGGCCACCTTTATTTTTTTTGCGGCGCGCGGTGTGAGAGGGATTGGTGCTGCGACGGTAATGTGGGACCGTCTGGGACCATTTGGTACCATGCCAGACTTGACTTTGGGAACACCCTCCTCGAGGGTTATCTCATCGAGTTTTTTCAGTGGACTTGACCCTTTGCTCATTCGGGCATTTGAAGAGAGAGGCGGTCGTCGTTCAATGGAAAAACCACGAGTTGTCGAGTTGTGGCCTCATATTTTCAGCTTCGACAACGATCGTCTTTTCAAATTTAATTGGAGTATTACTCGACTTTCTTGAGTGAGCCGGATCAAACTTCACTCAAGGTCAGTTGATTGACTCGGACTTCCCTTCACACCTGCATGAACCCACACTTTGCTTGACCTTGTTGTTTTGAATATTCGAAAGAAAAGGTAGAGGAAAGTTGTGTGGGTCATCCATGTGAATAGAAAAGTTTGACTCAAGTATTTGATTGTACTTTTTTCTTTTGAACTTGTTTTCTTTGCATTCTGTGCAAAGGAGATTGATTATGCCTATTCGAGAAAAGGGAAAAGGATTGTCTTTTCTCTACTTCTCACCTGCCTACATGCCAAAAAGGATTCGATGTCTTGAAAAACTTTAATTTTCTGCGCACCATAAAATGAATGCAATTGAAATCAAGCAGATAAGGTCAAACGGATTTAGCTTTCTCCCCATGATATACCTGTCCAAATGATTCTCGTTATTTATCTCGTTGGATTTCTTTTCGTCCAAGTTACCCTGAACTTGGGAGTAATGGGAATAAAAAAACCCTACTCATGGTGAACACAGTCTCTATCTCTAGGAAGCATCCAAGGCGGGGATTTAGTGGTGTTTCTTTCTTTCTTTCTTTCCGTCTCATTAATCAAACAAGTGAGATGCGTTGCATAAAATCTTTGAGGATCCCAAACAGCTCGACGATCGCTGACTAGGGCGAGTGGCCGTACTTTTTTGTGGTTTTCTGTTGATCGAACATTGCTTATACAATTTTCATTGGTCAGTGATTCCAAGCATCAGAGTCAGACCTGTTATCGACTTGGAGTGGACCCGATTCGTCAGAGGTATTACCTTGCCAACTCGATGTTGACTGCCCAACCTCTGAGATCCGGGACTTCGAGGTCGGGCTAGGGGAAGGAGTATCCACAAACCACTTCCTAGAGAGTTGGACGTGTGACGACGCAGAGTGGGTGAACCCTTGCTGAGTTCTGGGGGACGTGGGGACTGATTTAATGTCCTTGCAAATGACTACCTTCTGTGCCACTGTTAGAATATAAAGTCGGAGACAAGAAGCTTAAGCCCGCAAAGGGGAGTCGATAATGAGGGCGATGGTTCTCTTTGTGCAGTGATAGCGACGATGGTTTTGTTCTGTGTATCCTGATGACGAAGGTGGATATTCATCATTCGAGGAAACAGAAAGAGTAATTATTGCCCAGGAGGACCAAGCGACCAACAAAATTATTACTCGCAAAATGATACCTTCCTCCAAGCAAACCGCATATGATACGGAGGTGTGGTCAAACCGAGAGTTCAAACTTCGGCCAAGAACCTGATCACTTGTCGATTTGCATGGTAGCAGTGAAATTTACTTGCAAAAGTCATTCATGGCAAGTTTTAGTTGGTGTGTCTACGGATAAACCCGTAAGTCAAATGTTAGGTTGTCCTTTTCAAATCTTTCGTCAATTGCGAGCCTCGGCCTCGGAAGAGGCGGTAAAAAAGTTTCTTCAGTCATATAGGCTGGAAATAACAACTTCAACAGATCATCTCATCAAGTCAAAAACTGATCTTGCGTAATTGGATATGAGTAGTATTGATTTTATTTGTTTTGCTTTCGAAAAATTGTAAAGGGACTAGGATTATTTTGTGGGTTTCACGTTTGATTGAGACCGTCCTAGTCGACCGACATTCGTTTCGTACCTAGGAGATCAACGCCCTAGGGAACGGATAGTGTTTTTTACTTGGCGTTAACCAAGCGTACCTATACTCCAACGAACGAGCAATCGCCCTCGACTGGCCTGCATCTTGAATTGCATGTAAAAGCTTTCGCATGTGGGTCAGTAGCTTAGTAAGGATATACCCCTAAGGGTGGTGACAACCCCTTAGGGAAGGCAAGTTGTGCCCCGCGAGAACCTATCCTGTCGTAGGGGACCGCGGGAAGTACAGTTGGCGCACCCGGCTAGAACAGCGAGGGGACGACACGACCACGCCGTCTCAGCGGTTTGCAGGGTTATTTTGCATCGTTCCCAAATTGTCTTTGTTGTTTTTGTTTTGTTTAACTCCTGCGCGACATGGTCGGGAGGGCTCCCGCACTTTGCAAAAAGGTAGGAGCTGATGCGCTCGACATCGTCATCCTATCCCACTACTGATGGTGAAACTGGCATGTCCCTAACAAGCACCTCACGGATTGAGACAGTCTCCAATGCAATGTCAGACTATCACAATGAAGAATAACACCGGCACAAGCAATACCGACCTTCAGAAGTGGGGCACTGTCTCTCCAACACGATATGAAGCCCGCAATACTCAATGCTCAACCACCACCCAGACATAGCACACGAATCAGAATGTAGACAAAGGAAGAGATGAATAAGAGGAGGGAAGTTTCCATTATTAATCAAAGTTTCTAATGGTAATCCAAAGCTAAGGTCTTGTATGTTCTCCCCATTCAACCTCCAGGTTTCTTCCTTTTCTCCGTGCCAACTTGCGGTCGTCAAGCTATCAAACTACGAACAAAACCCGTTGCATCTCCGACAAGCACCCCGCCAATTGGCAAAGTCAATCTCCAACACAATGTCACACTGGCACAATGAAGAATGACACCGGAACAAGCAATGCCATCATTCAAAAGCAGGGCATTGTCAACACAACAATCACCACCAGGTCTCTCTCTCTCTCTCTCTCTCTCTCCTCCCCCTCCCCCATAGGATGTGACTGCCACCATCTCTCTCTCTCACCACTCTTCAATCTCCACAGGATTCGATTGTCCCTCAAGCCTCACTCTCTCTCTACTGCAAGTCTTGGTGCAAAGCACCATCTATCCTAGCTGGCCACTCTAGCGCTCATTCTCACTCTTGCTCACTATGTGCCTTCTCCCAGCGCTGGCACTCAGGTATCAAAATTCCAGCTTAAAAGTAGCACAATGCAGTATCAATGCGCGAGCTGGGCAACCCGGTGTTATGTACTGTTGACTCGACCAAGATTTCCCAGTCTGCGCAGCCAAGATCTCTGTCTGGCCAGTCTGTGCCTTGACCCAGTGGGCCTTGGGAACTCTACTTTGGATGTGCGTCTGATCAGCCGTCGTGCTCGACTCCTAAGAAATATTTGACTACTTGACTTTTGTGCCCAAGTTCGACCTCACCATTGACTTTCCTAGGGCCTGCTTTTGCTTCTAGAGGCCCTGTGTGCCGCATTTTGACCCTACCGGCATGAGGACTGTTTAGCACCCCGACAGTGGCTGTGACCAGTAAGATCTGTTTCATGCTGTTTTGACCTCGGTTCTTTCACTCTCCCCATCCTGATTCAAGTTCCATTGTAGACTCTTCATCAGCTATTGCAAGCTTCCATGTTCTGAGTATACCTTGAAGTGTCTTCCAAACAAGCGGTGCTCGCAGGTCTGCAAAGCTTCAAACAATGCACAAAGTAGCCTCTCATACCTAGATGCCACATTCTCTTATGGGATTTGTTTAGACATGAACTCCACTAGTCAAAAGCCATTCGTTGTTGTAAGTTTGCGCCTATGCCATGCTCACTTGCATCAGTTGTCACCACAAACGGCAGGGATGGGTCGGCGATCTTCAAGAGAAATAACGAGGAAAAGAATACTTCAATTTCCCACAGCCAGATTGCTTCTTTCTTAACAACTATCCTCAAGAGAAGATAATGAGGAAAAGGATACTTCAATTTCCCACAACCAGATTGCTTCGTTCTTAACAACTATCCTTTTTTTCTTTTATTTTAACAACTATCCTTTTCTTCTTTTTCTAATGAAGGCCCAGGTTGCTTCTTTATTAACAACTATCCTTTTTTCCTTTTTTTAATGAAGGCCCAGGTTGTTATAGAGGCCAGGTCCCAGACATATGGTGGTCGCAGTCATCAGTCAGCCACTGGTTGTCCTAACAATAATTTATGAGACCACCACCCTACCCATCGTCTCATCACTAAGCATTCAACAAACCCTTATTCCCACCATGCTACCTCAGTGTTAATCACTTAGGACTACCACCTCACCATCTCAAGGGGTGGTTTGGACCAAACAGCAGTTAAGGGCACCAGCGCTAGCGAGATAACCCCACCCAGCCCTAGTTGAAGCAATGGCTGGGCGAGCCTTGTCACATTGGTACTTCGGACGCCAAGCTCAAACAGTGTTCTATTGGTCCCACAAACCACATTGGTACTTCGGACACCAAGCTCAAGCAGTGTTTCTATCAGTCCCACAAACCACGCTAATTCCTACCGAGCATATCACTAACCGTATCTGATAGCCGCCCCAAGCCCCGATCTAGTCTATGACACCCCTCGCGAGGGCCGGGTACCTCCCCCGGGATTGTAGTCGACTGTATGTGTGCCCGTAGGCCATGTGTGTGTGTGCCTGAAGGCTGTGCGTGTGTGCCCGTAGGCTGTGTATACAACCGTAAACTGTGTAACTGCGCATAGGCTATGTATGTGCCAGTACGCTATATGTGTGTGCCCATAGGCTGTGTATACAACCGTAAACTGTGTAACTGCGCATAGGCTATGTATGTGCCAGTGCGCTATATGTGTGTGCCCATAGGCTGTGTATGGGCATCTTACACAGTCTTTGTGTCAGAGTTGTGCCATTCTGCTATGATAGGCCTATCTGTGCTAGAAACCCCCCAGCAAAGTCCCAAGCCAGACTCGAACCCACGCTAATCATTATGTAACAGTTGTGCTTAACCATGCGTACTACAGTTTCTAATGATACCAATGTGTGACATGCCAGAGTGGGGAGATCATCAGAACAACTTATGGCCAACGTCCTCAGGCAACCTACTCCTAGTCAAGCCCCGACATACAGCAATCCTGGAGAGAATCCCTTGGGCAATGCAGATAGTGTCTGTAGCCCTTACCCTGCACGAACCCAGGGGAAGTGTGCGTGTGTACAGCAGTACGTTGGTCAACGGCCGCCGGTGTCCATGCGCGAGGCTGCAGGGCTTTGAACCCACAATTTGGAACCACAATGCGCATTCCAACAGGTGCTCTACCCACTTTCTTAACAACTATCCTAACAGGAGGACCTATAGTTGAAGCTCCTGACAAACTTCCTATCGTAGCTTGCGAATCCAAGTAAAGATCTCGGCTGGAGTCCTTTTCTCCTCAGGTTGCAATCCTGCTGCATTCATAGCAGGCTCTAGGTACAAAACTTCTGACTTCGTGAATTCAGATTTCTTGGCATTAATTCTAAACTTACTTTTCCTTGCCTATTCAAGCATGATTAGTAGGTGTGCCTTAGATTATTCTAGTGTTATCTTTTAACTAGTCTCTCACAATCTGTTGATAGCCCTATGAAAGGTTGCAAGTGCATTCATCAGGCATAACAACCATTTGTTAGACCAAAAGCCTACGGAATTCAGTGTCCATACCTCGGTCTGAACATCGGCTCGTGTTGATATTCAGGGTCCGTACTCGAGATCAATTTTAGATAAATACTTACATCTGGTGCTAGCAAAATTAAGATCCCACAGTAAAGTCAAAGGAATATCATACACGATCTTTTGTCCTCCCTCCAAGTGAAAATAGCAATCTAGTCACATGGTGGGAGATGGTGATCATGCTTCTGTCGACTAACACACAAAATTTAGTGGTAGACAATTCTTTTGCCTTCATTCCCACATCCAACTTGTGGACTCCTTGTTCCAAGATGTAATATCTCGGTGAAACCCCATCTGACAATACACCAACTCTAGTTCTGTTAACTTTTGCACCCACTATAATCGGTTCCCTTTTTCCTGCTTTCTTTCCAGCCCACCAACTTCATAAACTAATGAGTTCATTACCAAGTTAATAACGGATCTCACCCCATGCGAGACAACACACTAACTTGAGGCGGTTTGCCGAGGAAGAACCATGCCCTTGAAAGTGGAAGGGGGTTCATGGTGCTGACTCATTTGCACTCTCCAGCTTGGTAGAAGCAGATCATCCTACTGGCTGCACCCTTTCTGCTTCCCTGATGAGCGAACACCATGCAAAGATGAGTCCCTAAAATCCTCCCCCGAACATAAGGCATATGCATTGTAAACGAATACAATGCATACCGTGCGTTGTATTCGTTTACAACGCATATATGTTATGTTCAAGTGAACGAGACCAAATTTGCCTGCACAAGGAGGTTGGGTCCAAGCTGAGTAGGCTCAGTTCTGAACCATGGATGTGATCCATGGCAAAAAGGTAAAAGTAAAGTAGCGACGTACCTTTCCATGTTCTGGGTCGAGTTTCATTCCTTTCCCCTACTTGGGCCCCGCTCCACTCCTCAGCGAATGTGCAAAATGTGAATGAATCTTCTGCTAGACCGTGGACAAATACAACCCCTTTCTTTTTCGTCTCGGTGACCTCCGTAGCAGCGAGACCTTGGTGAGTGGCTTTCTGATTTTTCCACTTTCTGGGCCGCGCCACATTCTTGGCTGTCAGAAGTGCCACTTTCTTGGCTGTCTGAAGCGCCTTCGCGCACGGAGAGAGAGAGAGAGAGAGAGAGAGAGAGAGAGAGAGAGAGAGAGAGAGAGAGAGAGAGAGAGAGAGAGAGAGAGA